>VSMD01122655.1:0-147294 GCA_008750895.1 Mirza zaza
TCTTACAGCTCTTAGAAGGGCCTCTTTAGTTGATATTTTGGTCAGTCTGATGACTGCATGTCGTGACGTCTTCCTGTTTCCATTGAATCTCCCAGAGGTCCTCTGAGTTTCTTGAACTTGTATATTGAGATTATTAGCAAGGCCTGGGAAATTTTCCTCTATTATATCTTCAAATAGCTTGTCCAACCCGTGAGTGTTGTCTTCTTCCCATTCTGGTAACCCTATGACCCTCACATTAGGTTTCTTCACATAATCCCACAGCTCTTGTAAGCTTTGCTCATTTCTCTTGTTTCTCTGCTTTATTTCTGTGACTGATTTATTTAATTGGAGGGTGTTATCTTCAATCTCTGAGATTCTTTCTTCTGTTTGGTCTACCCTGCTCTTGAGACTTTCCACTGTATTCTGTAGTTCCCTGACCTGATTCTTCATTTCCAGGAGTTCGGTTAAACTTTTCTTCATTGTGTCTATTTCTTTAGTGAACGTTTTTTCTAGATCCTGGAGGCTTTTTGTGGTTTCTTTGTGCTGGTTATTGAGTCGTTCTTGCAGGTCAGTGAGTGTTCTTATGATCCACATACGAAATTCCTCTTCTGTCATTTTGGTTGCCTGATTTTGGTTGCTGCCTGTTTCTAGGGGGCTGGGGCTCCTCTTTGGGGGTGTGTTTTCCGATTGGTTCTTCATATTTCCTGAGTTCCTTCGCTGATTTCTTCCCATGTCGATCAGTTGTTGTTTCTTTTCTTTAGGTTTTTGTTTGGGTATGCACACGCCTTGTTTAGTTTCTGAGCTGGTAGGTGGTGTCTATGGGTGAGATTCGACCATTCCCTGTATAATGAGTCAGTAAGTGTCGTGAAAAGGGTGTCCAGGATGCTCTCCCTGTCAGTAGGTGGCGCTTGCTTGGAGGAACAGGCTACGCTGTTATTTTTATGTCCTGTTATCAGCTCTTGTTCCTGTAGACAGAACTCTAGTGCCTCAGGTGGTGGGTGGGGCCCTGGGACTTCCAGGTGTGTCCTTTTCTCCCCTTCAGTGAGGGCTGGTCTAGGAGAGAGTCTGGGCGGAGCTGGGTTGGGTAAGCCTGCCCTCAGGGACCACCAATGTCGCCAGCAGGGGTCAAAGTTCTGTTCTCTGCTTCCAGGCAAAGCTGACAGGGAGGGGCTGGAATGGCCCTGCTCAGTCAGAGAGTCTGCATGTGCGGGTAGGGCTGTCCGAGACCCGCAGTCTGGAGCGGGCCTGGCCTCTTTCTACCGTCCCCAACTCCGAGGCTACTCCTGGGCCTCTGTCAGCAGGCCAGACCACACGCCACCAGGCCTCCCCTGGCTGTGATGCCGGCAGGGAGGTTCCCTGCGCAGGAACAGCACCTGGGCTGGGCACACGGCCTCTCTTTGGGCGGAGGGTTGCCCTCTAGGACGCTGATCTGCCCCTGAAGTCACCCACACCTCAGCAGGATTTTCACATATATCCCTTCTGTGCCCCAGGCACTGCGAGGCCTCGGTTTATGGGATGTGGTCTGCAGGTCTGACCTCTGGGTCCCAGAGTTCAAACTTTGTCCCCACCAGGGAGAGCAGTCCCAGTCCCAATTCACCCACAGGGAGCCCACACTGGGTCTATGTCTCTCAGCCTCAGGGTCTGCCCTGTTCTCCTGGGATCACCGTGCCAGCAGCACCTGGGAGGGCTGGTAGGCAAAGAGCTCACAGTCTGATTTCCACTTAGTCAGCTGTAGGGCCCCAAAAGAGAAGGTCCCGTTCCCTGTAGGTGCCTCCGGCTGGTGGCTATATTGTCTCTCTGTCTCTCTGGGCAGCCGCAGGTAGGGTCAGGGGAGGGGAGGAGGAGGCAATATGGCGCCTGCCTCGCGGCTCGAGTCTGTGCACACGGAGGTGCCCCGAGGGGTTGGGAGCCTGGTGCCAAGTCCGCTACTGGCTTACCACTCACTGGCGGCGGCTGTCGCTGGGCTGGCGTCCGAAGGTCTCTCCACTCACTGGGGAGCCCACCAGCAGTCTGGGATGCAGGGGAGGGGAAACGGCAGATCCACCTACCCTTCCCGCTGGTCTCCGGGCTGCTCTGGGGGTCCCAGCTTCCAGTTCTCCTCCGCAACCTCCTCCTGTGGAGTCTCCCGTGGAGTCTCCCATGGTCTCAGGTACTCCTCCTTCCAACCCTCATCCGATGAGGGCTCGTCTTCTTGCTTCTTTCTTCTAATTTCTGCTAGAATCCATCTTTTCTGCAGAGACACTCTGTCTGGCGGTGTTTCTCATCCGCCATCTTCTGGGTGAGCCATGTCCCAAATTTTGAGGCTCTCATAAAGCTGAAAGTACCTACAATGTGTGCATTTTTGAGAATCAATAGTGTCCTAAAGTAAAAATATATGACTCACATTCAGGCTTCTCAATACCTGCCTAGGTAATGCTACTTCTTATCTTCCTCACCAGTCTTGCTGAAGCAAAGAGTGCTGCAGCACAAAATCCAATTTTAATCCCTGAAAAGCTCTCCATTTCTTTTATTTATTTATTTATTTTTCAGCATATTGTGGGGATACAAATGTTAAGGTCACGTATATTGCCCATGCCCCCACCCTTGAGTCAGAGCTTCAAGTGTGTCCATCCTCCAGTTGGTGCACATCACACTCATTATGTATGTATATACCCGGTGCACATCACACTCATTATGTATGTATATACCCATTCCCTCCCCCCATCCTGCACTGCCCAACACCCGATAGATGTTATTCCTATATGTTCACTTGCATGTTGATCAGTTAATACCAATTTGCTGGTGAATACATTTGGTGCTTATTTTTCCATTCTTGAGATACTTCACTTAGTAGAATGGGTTCCAGCTCTATACAGGAAAATACAAGAGGTGCTATATCACCACTACTTCTTAAAGCTGAATAGTACTCCACAGTATACATCACATTTTATTAATCCACTCATGCATTGATGAGCACCTGGGTTGTTCCCACAACTTTGTGATTGTGAACTGTGCTGCTATAAACATTGGAGTGCAGGTGTCCCATTTGTAGAGTGTTGTTTGATCTTTTGGGTGGATGCCCAGTAGTGGGATTGCTGGATCAAATGGTAGATCCACTTATATTACTTTAAGGTATCTCCATATTGCTTTCCACAGAGGTTGAACTAGTTTGCAGTCCCACCAGAAATGTAGGAGTGTCCCTATCTCTCCACATCCATACCAACATTTACTGTTTGGGGACTTGTTAATAAAGGCCATTCTCACTAGAAATAAGTGATATCTCATTGTGGTTTTGATTTGCATTTCCCTGATGATTAGAGATGTTGAGAATTTTTTCATATGTTTGTTTAAAGTTATTAATTTAGGTTAAAAATTCATCAGTTGCAAATGACATCTTATAAAAATCTGTTTTTCCAATGGGGATAATATTTCTTTTGGTCCTTAGATGTTATTACAGCGGGTAACGAAGAATATGGAGCAAGCTTTGAAAGAGCTAGGTAAGTAGTTCTCATCCTAAATATTCAGCATGACCATCTCTTATGATCACTACTTCAGAAAGGCAGTGGTTTTTATAACTAAAGCTAATCTTTAGAGGAAACCCACTCACTAATAATCGTAAAGTGGATAACTTCAACAATTAATGTGATCTTATTTTTATTCAATGAGAATAATATAATATTACCTCTTCGCACTTGTTCTCTCTGCCTTTTACAACAATGAAGTCCTTTTAATTTATGTTTAGACAAATTAGCATGTCATGATTATGCATGTCATTAAAACCTTTATGAATTCTTTCTTCCAAACCAGAAATACATGTACCTTCTTAAGTAACACTAGGAAAGAAGTTACTTTTTTCCTTCACTTGCCACAGTGCTGCCATTTAAAGATTTAGGTCTTGGCAATGAGTTGAAATCAAAATAGTCTTATAAATCTGTGAGGCCCAATGCCCAAACACATGCCCAATGCCCACAGGTCTACTGTGAGGCCCAATGCCCAAACACGCCAACAGCCTATTCTCTGAGTCATGCCAGTTCATGCTTCCAGTGCATGACACATTCTTCAAGTAGAACAGACACACCCCCTCAGTATAATGTTCATGTATGAGGAGGAGAAAGGGGTTTTATACCAGATGGTGGACTGCAAAAGTACACAGCAAGCATGGAAATGAGGTCAGGCATGAGAGATCTTCTATAGCAGATAGGTACCAAGCCAGATAAGAGGTCGTGATCAGAGAGAAGCCCAAATATAAAATCTAAGTGGATGAAATTTTCATAGGCATCAGGAATCCCAGATGAGAGAGGCTTCTCATAGATGTATGAGTCATCTAGACACACTGACAGGGTGAGTAGACAGTGACCCAGGATGAGTGAGAGAAGTTAATCACAAGCCATAGGTAAGCACACAGTTTGCAGCTAAAAATCCTAATTTGAACAGAATTTGAAAGTGGGTCATACACTCCAGAACTAGAGCCCCAAGCAGCCTTCCAGTGTCCAGTGTAGGTGGAGCAGTATGACTGTTAAACCTAGGACTGGGGCTGTCTATCCTTCTCCATGGTCTTAGACACAATTATGAGTGCTGCCAAGATAACAGCAGGCAGAACTCTGGCATTGCTAGGGAATAATGACATTGCAATAGCCCCCCAGGAAAAGATACATTTCCCTATGTTGAGGGTGATATTCCATGAGTTTAAAACAGAAATATTAGCTCATTGTCTACAAGAAACATTGAAAATATTGTTCTTATTTTGCCTAAAAATATTTTATTATTTTCAGGCTACTTAGAGTGTGATCACCCAGAAATTGCTATCACTATGAAAACAAAAGAGGAGGTTAATGTCATGCTCAATATGGCTAAAGAAATTGTTAAGATTTTCAGGTTAAAAGGAATTATTCATAAAGTTGAAGGTACTGAAATTGAAAAGGTAAGGTAGAATATTTTCAAAGCAAATATATTTACTTGATATACAGTCATTCATGATCTTCAAGCCTACTTTTGACTCTTTCTATTTTGGCCATTCATAAGATATGAAAATCTCACTTAAAACAATTACCTAAAGACAAGCATCCCTCATAGACAGTTTCCTTCCTATAGTCCCAAGGATCAACTTCTCTTTCCATTTTCACTACAGTGAGGGTCCACCCTTTTCTCTGCTTTGCTCCCAAACCAAGAATTTGATGAATTTATTCTTTATCCTAGTTATAGTGGAATTATACTATGTTCTTGGAAATTATCTGTGACACTGAAATAATGTTTCTATATAAACCATAACTTGTGAGAATGTGCAATTGTAAGGTTAGGATTGACGACATTTCCTTTTTCTAAGTTACGTAAATGGTACCATGACACGTAAAAAGATAGCAATGGTCCTAACCTATTCTGGAAGTATTAATAGCAACTTGACACCGAAGTTGGAAATATTATGAAAAAATAATAGAACTGTTATACTTGTAAATACATATATAAAACTTCTCAGTATAACAGTAGTGAACTGAATCTGGTAGTATCTAAAATGTATAATATACTTTGTACAAGTAGATTTTATCTCCCCAAATAGCTAGGTGACTCATATTCAGAGATGAAAAAAACCACTTGATAAAATTCAACCCTTATTCAGAATGTTCAAAACAATCTTGGAAAGCTTATAAGAGAAGGAACATCCTTAACTTGATAGAGTATCTATTAAAAGTGAGCAGCAAACATTGTCTTAGAAAAACATTAAATAGCATTCCCGTTGAAGTCAGAAACAGAATGACAAGTGCCATTCCAAATATTGAATGCTGTGCTGGAGGTCTTAGCCAGTCAGGAAAAAAAGAAAGGAAATTCAAAGATTGAAACTTTAGAAAGAGGAGAAAACTTCTATTATTTGTTGATTTTTTAATTAAAAATCCCAGGGAATTAACCTAACAGCAGTAGGACTAATAAGAGAATTTGATAAGGTATCAAGAAATAAAATCAATATACAAAATTTTTCCCCAGTTAAAAAAATGTACAAAAATGTTCTATTCTTAATCATAGTTAAAAACTCTATATTCTTAAGCATGAACCCAATGTGAGATAGGTTAACACCTGTTGTGGCAAAAACTGAAAAACTCTACTTAATACATGTTCTGCAGGAGTTAACAAACATTTTCTATAAAAGGTAAAAAAGTAAATATTTTATATTATGTGGGCCAAATGGTCCTTGCTACAACTACTAAATTCTGCAATTGTAGCACCAAAACAACTATAGACAACATATAAATAAATAGACATGGCTGTGTTCCAAAAAAAAAAAAAATGTTTACAAAAGCAAGCATCAAGCAGGTGTTGGCCCCATAGGTAATAGTTGCAACCCATGCCATAGAGAATCAATATTTTAAGATGTGAATCATATGTAAAATAACCAGTTAATTTAATACACCTTAATCAAAATTCACACTATTTTTAGGAAAGCTTAAAAAGTATATTTTACTTATACAACTTACTGCTCAGAAATTATTTTATTTTAATATTTTGTTTTATTTTTTTGAGACAGTTTCACTCTGTAGCCCAGGCTAAAGTCCCATGGTGTCAGCCTTGCTCACAGCAACCTCAAACTCCCAGACTCAAGTGATCCTCCTGCCTCAGCCTCCCAAGTATCTGGGACTACAGGCATGTGCCACTATGCCTAGCTAATATATATATTTAGTTGTCCAGCTAATTTCTTCCTATTTTTTTAGTAGAGATGGGGTCTCGTTCTTGCTCAGGCTGGTCTCCAACTCCGGAGCCCAAACGGTTTGCCCACCTCAGCATCCCAGAGTGCTAGGATTACAGGCATGAGCCACCACGCCCAGCCAGTAATTATTAAAAAAAAACAACAATGACAGTCAAGAGGATTCTGGGAAGATGGCAGAGTAGAAAGTTTCAGAAATGTGTTTCCTCACCTAGACAATGATTGTCCCGTTTTATAAGAGAAGAAACTGAGGCACGGAAAGATTAAATAATTTACCCCAAAGTCCGAGAGCTAGTAAGTATGGAGACAGTATTCTAATCTAGGTATTCTAATTCTAGAACCCATCCTCCCAAACATATCACTATAAAAATCCAAAAATAAAAAGAGATATGTGTAGAACTTTGAACTTAGAAAACCAAGACCAATATATCTGATTATGAAGAAAGCTTACCTTGTAGGAAATAGAAATAGTGAACAGAAGCAATGCCATTTATTTAGAATGTCTTACATAACAATGCGAGGTTAACTAACGTTAACACTTTTCCCACAGGAATAATCAATTGACCCAGCATCATTTATGGAAAACACCATTCTACTCTGTTGCACTGTACTGGAGCTTTTGTCATAAATCAAGATACTGTGTAGATGTGGATAAGTTCTGGACTCTTTTTGTTCTATTGTTTAATTTTTTAAATCATTGAACCAAATCACAGTGTCTTGATTACTGAATCTTAGTAAATCTTCATATTTGACTGTGTGTCTCTTTCAGCTTTGTTTTTTCTTCAAGGTTATTTTGACTAGATTTTGCATTTTGTATTTTCAAATACATTTTAAAGTCAGCTTGGAAATTTCCAATAAATAGCCTACTGAAATTCCCATTGGAATTCTATTAAGCTTGTATATCATTTTGGGTAGAATTGACATCTCTGTAATATTGATTCAATCTATTTTCATGATATCTCTCCATTCAATTATGTTTCAATTTTTTCTCATAATTTTTGGATTTTTTTGTGTAGAGTTCTACTATTTCATTCTGAACCTTTCTCTTATATCACACACAAAAAATCAATTCCAGATAAATTATAACTGTAAAAGGTAAAACAATAAGCTTCTAGAATGTGACATAAGAGAATTTTCAAGATTTTGGCATAAGCAAAGATTTCTTAAACAAGGCACAAAATTGGATTTAAATAATTTTAAAATTGAGAATTGTTCTTTATTAAAAACTTAAGAGAATTAAAAGACAAAGCACTAAAAGAGGATATTTACAAGATAAATATTTCCAACAAAAGACTCATATTCAGAATATACAAAAAAACTCTTATAAATCAATAAAACAGACAGAAAGTCCATGTTTTTAATGGGCAAAAGATTTCCGAATGTACTTTGCAGCAGAAGGTATTTTAAATGGCCAATAAGCATAAGGAAAGGTGCTAAATATCATTGTCATAAGCTTGATGCAAATTAAAACCAAAATGAAATACAAATACGCAATCACCAGAGTACCTAAATATTTTTTAAAAACTGACAATATCAAGTGTAGGCAACAATTTGGAACAACTGGAACATTAGAATAGGAGTGTAAATTGATGCCACCACTTTGGAAGATTGTTTGGCAGTATCTATGAAAGTTGAACATATGCACATCTTATGACCCAACAATTAGATTAGATAACCATAAACTCAACAGAAATGTGTATATATGTAAACAAATATTCATAGAAGCATTACTCATAAAAGCCCTAAATTGAGGCAACCCATATATCCATCAGCAGTAGATAAATAAAGTAGTGGTATGTCCATACACCATAATACTATACAATGAAAATAAAATGAATGAATTTTTGCTACATGTAACACCAGAGATGAATCTCAAAAACATAATGTTGAGCAAAGGAACTCAGATACAAGCAAGTATATTTCATGCACATAAAGCTAAAAACCAGAAAAAGATAAACTATGATTATAGAAGAATGCGGTTATTTTTGGGTAGAAGTAGTGATTAGAAGAGAACATAAGGGAGGACTCTAGGATAGCAAATATTTCATTTCTTTTTCCTTTTTTTTTTTTTTTTTTGAGACAGAGTCTCACTTTGTTGCCCAGGCTAGAGTGAGTGCCATGGCGTCAGCCTAGCTCACAGCAACCTCAAACTCCTGGGCTCAAGCAATCCTTCTGCCTCAGCCTCCCGAGTAGGTGGAACTACAGGCATGTGCCACCATGCCCAGCTAATTTTTTCTATATATATTAGTTGGCCAATTAATTTCTTTCTATTTATAGTAGAGGTGGGGTCTTGCTCTTGCTCAGGCTGGTTTCGAACTCCTGACCTCGAGCAATCCGCCCACCTCGGCCTCCCAGAGTGCTAGGATTGCAGGCGTGAGCCACCACGCCCGGCCAAATATTTTATTTCTTAATCTGAATGTTGATATTTTCACTTTTTAAGTAATCCTTGAGTGAACATGTATGATTTGTGCACTTTTTCACATTAGCTATATTTCAGTAAAAAGGTTTACTTTTAATAGTTTAATCTATTACTTGAGAATAGTGATCATACAGAGAGATAAGAAAAAATCCTTAAGAGGAAAATGGTTGGAGGTTTTCATGGAAGAACAAAAATCTCAGAAGATCACGAATAGGAAATAGCAGAAATACATAGTTATTTTAAACATTATGTAAACAGCAGTTTGGTTCATCTCCTTTCTTAAATTTTTGGTTTCAGTTAATCATGACCAAAAAAAGACAAGTGCTTGAGTTTCAATCTGTTATCAAGCCTCTTACAGTTGAAGAAGTTCTGTATCATATGCCATGGCTAGATAAAGAGAAAGATCAGATAGACTTCATTCAGGTAATATTTTTATTTTCTAATATTATCTTTAATGTACCAACTAATAATCATTTTAAAAATAAAGATTTAACTGTGATACTTTCTAGTTTAAAATTCTCTAAATGTTCCTTATTGCCTATAGGATAAAATTAAAAGCACTTTAAATGATATAAAAAATCCTTCCACTATCTGAATCCTGCCACTAACTGAATCTCTATCTCTGAATCTCTATCTCTGAATCTCTATCTTCATTGGTTTCCCATTTTCCATATAATCCTGTTTATACTGAACTATTTATGGTGTCCCACACACTTTACGTTGTTTTCTAATTCCATTCATCTGTGGGTGTTATTTACTTTTCTTGAAATGCCCTTTGTTTTAATCTTTTTTTCAAACTTTTCCTGTTTATTGCTCCTCTGAAAACATCTCCACCACAGGTGCCCAGAGAAGTAGGCTTTGTAGTCAAATGCCACACCAGAAGAAAACCACCCTGTGGTCCATCCTGAGTTTGGAGGACCAATGTTGCCACTCTTGTATCCAGTATATACCTTTACTATTGCTTTGGGTACATTATATTACAATTATATTTACATCTCCCTCTCCTGCTGTATTTTTAAGCTCATCTATCTTTTAATACCCAGCCCCTAACACTTTGCATAATGCATAATGTGTGCTCAATAAGTGTTTGTGAAATTAACAAGTAAATGAATCTAACTTGTTCTAATAATATTCTTTTTCTATATCTATTTGGTACCAAAAGACAAAGTATATTTTTTCAACTGCTTAAAATATTTTGAATAAATGGATTTTTTATTTACTTCATCAACTGTTTAGAGCATGAGTATATATGACATATGTGTGCCATTGGCCTACATCTGTTCCCATTACTTTTCATCCAGATTAAATATTTTCATCCTCTCATTACATTCTTATTTCTAGATTATTTCTTTTCTAACCCAGATATAAACACTGTCTAAAATTATGTATAATATTTCCATGAATATATACCTTCCTCTCTTTGCTATTTGTAATTCCTATTTTCTCTTATAAATTTACTACTAACATGATATCTCAGATCTTACTGAATGATATTTACTTTAAAAATGTAAAACTTTTATTAAACTGTGAGCTTTAACAATCCCCACCACTGTTAAAATATTGTTTACAGCTTCTGTATTTGGTGGTATTTTTTAGCAAAGAGCCAAAGTCATGACATATGATTGTGGAAATGATATATTTGAAGAAGGTGATGAGCCCAAAGGAATTTATATAATTATTTCAGGCATGATAAAGGTAAGGCAGAGATATCAATAAACACAACTTATGAGCAATAGCTTTAAAAGAAACTTTATAAAATTGAAAATTATTAATAGCTTTTCATGTTAAGAACCACATAATTCCTTTTTTTGAAATAGCAGCTACCATCTAAATGACAATTTCTATGTTCAGACACAGTGGATAACATGATCCATCACCTTTTAAGCCATACTTTCTCATAGATAACAAGAAACCATTAAAAGAATCATCTTTTAAAATGGAAAATTATAAATTGTTATTTATCTTATGTTTATCTGAGTTGGATATGTTGCCATCCTAAAATGGGTATAGGTTGGCCAAGTAGGAGGAATCAGAAGGATCAGTGTATTTAAGAATGCTTTATGTCTAAGTAGTTCCAACTTAACATTAATAAATTTACTTGAAAAGGAATGAGTGATAAGTATTCTCAGAATTATATGTATAAATTAGAATTACTTAATCCAAAGTATGAAGACTCATAAATTAGATAGTTTTGGTAATACAAGTTAACTGGCATATGTATTTTTGTCTTTCTTTGTTCCAAACAGCTTCAACGATCAAAGGCAGGTTTGGGGATTGACCAAATATTGGAGTCAGAGGAGAAAAATCAACCGATAATTTACACAGACTATGCACTCAGTGGGGAAATAATAGGAGAGATAAACTGCTTAACTAATGAACCTATGAAATATTCTGCCACCTGCAAAACTGTGGTGGAGGTCAGATAACACCATCTATAATTACTGTTTTATCTTGTTAAATATCTAATATCAAATCTAAGATTATTTTAGTATTTAGTATAAATTTACACTCTAGTTGACAGTTTATTTTATAAAAATAGGAATGGTAAAAGAACAAAACTTGTTATGGAATTATACTCACTTAGTGTATTGTCTTGGCAAAATGGGTCATGAAAATTAACCTACCATAAAGAAAAAAGGATTTAACCATAAAAACTGGTTACATGAGCTCTTTCATGGGGAAATTGGATAAGATATATTAACTATCAATATTGTGATTTGAAGGATAAAGAAGATAAAAATGTCAGGGCTAGAATCTATTAATAGAAAGTTGAGCAAAGTGGATGGGAGTTTCCCTAGACATGATTAATGATAAAAATCCTTAAGTACCAGGGGTTTCCAGTGGCCTATTTTGAACTCAAAAAGAATAATGACTGCAAACAATTAAACTCCATAAATATGTAAAAAATCCATAAGTTGATAATGATAGCAAATTTTGTTTATTTCCAATGAGGTAGCTAGGATCTTATCTTATTGTTCTGAAAACAGATTTTTTAAGGGAAAGAATTAAACATTTGTCCTGCCTTTCCTCTATGAATTCTTTCAAAGGAATCAGAAAAAATTAGGAGGAAAAATTCTTCAGCATAGAAGAATTCCAGCTAACAAAGAATTCCAGCTAATGCATAATGAGAGAATTGGAAAATCACCATTTTGTCATCTCTAATAAAATAACAAATCTAGGCAACAACCATCAACTGATGCTAAAACCACTAAGTGGAATGTTAATGGGAAACTTTATAATGAAGAGAATACCACCTAAGGACACTGGTCAACCTCAGCATCCATAAAAGTGGAACAACCAGGCACAAATTTTAGCTCATGATATGATGGAGCATGAGTACTAGCACCACCCAAGAAGTCTTCTCACACATGAAAAGAGAAAACTTGAAGCTCTTCAAGCCCCTAGATTGAACCAGTTTATAGAAAATACACTAAGAAGGGAAGAAAATTAATTTACACCATGAAGCAATAATTTGCTGAATTTAGAATATGGGTTATTCTACAGGACAATTAATGTGATTTCGTCAATAAATCAATGCCATAAAATGTGTGTGGAAGGAGAAGGGAGCGAACAAAGGAAAATCATTCAAAATGGACTTAAGAGATACAGTGACCAAATACAGCTGTTCTAACTTGAACAGACCAGTTACAAAGAGATCTATTTGAGACAATTTAGGAAATTTTAATATGTACAGAATATTAGATGATATTGTAATTTCTGTTAGAGAACTGCATTATACCTTTTAAATGTCTCTACCATTCATTGATATATGTTAAAATATTTTAAAGTGAAATTATATGATGCCTAGTATGTTCATAGAAGCACTCTAGATTTCTGCTTCAGGCTATGATGAAGTTACTGGTAGCAGACTAGTACACCCACCATAAACAACCACAAAACTTGACAAAAAGTACAAGGCAAATGTTTTCAGCCATTGAAAATGGCAGTGTAGGTCTGAGAACCTTGAGAGAAGAGAAATTCACAAGGTAAATCTTATATCCACTCTCTATGTAAAACTATTTCCCTACCTAAAACTATGATGCAACAAGAAGGAACCCAAGCAGAAGATCTTTATCCTGTTGTGCTGAGAAATGGAGCATCAAAAGTTGTGGAAGCTAGAATCTGCAGCTAGAAACTGCAGAGCTGGGAGTAGGAGAAAGAGTTGCACAAAAGGAGACCCAAGGAGTCTGGATGGTGGCTCCACAAGTCCTTGGTTGAAGGCTGGGCTTCACATGCACAGAATCAGACAAAACTAGATTGACCAGATTGTTAAGAATGGAAGAGAGATACTAGGGTTCAAGAAGTGCCAGGGATTATTGACTTTTAAGTTTCAGTTTTGTCAGAAAGAAGAAATCTTTGAAAACTACAGGCATGTAGCTGAGAGGTCAGAAAGAACAGACCTTAAGAGAAAAGATCATGAACTAGAGTAAGGTTTGCTCTTAATCTACCCTAACAAAGCCCTGACAGAATCCATGATGGAGACATATCTTGAGAATAAGTACCACAAATTCATATTACCTTGGAAAATACCTAAGATTTTCTACTGATTAACACAAGCAAATGGTAAAACACAGCCTACACAAGCTCAAGGTGATCAGACAGTAAATGAACTGCCTACTATAACAAAAATCAACAACTTTCAGAGGAAGATTTTTTAAAAATCTGGAATCTCTATATATCACTAGTAATCACAAATTACTAAACAAGCAAAAAACATGAAATTGTGACCTAAAGTATAAAAAAGAGGGAGGGGCATTTAATATAAATCAACATGTAGATTTCCCAGAATATGCACTGGGCAAAGACTTTAAAGCAGTAGTTAAAAATTGATTCAAAGAACTAAAATGAAATAAATCTAATAATTAAAGGAAATATGTTCCTGAAGATAAAAAGATAGGAAATATCAGCATAATACAGAAATATAGAAAAGAGCCAAATGGAAATTTTAGAAGTAAAAAGAGCAGATTGGAGATGGCAGTAAAAAGAGCAGATTGGAGATGGCAGTAAAAAGGAGTCTGAACTGGAAGACAGATTATAGAAATAATTTAGTCTGAAAAAAAATTATTAAAAATATGCAGAGACCCTAGAGATCAGTGGTGTAATATAAATGGTGTAATACATGTATAAAGGAAGTTCCAAAAGGAGAAGAGAATGAGAATGGAGCACAAGAAATATTTTTTAAATAATGACCAAAATTTTCCCACATTGATGAAAAACCTTGACTTAGAGTTTCAAGAAACTGAGTGAATTTCAAACAGGATAAACAAAACTGTACAAACACACACACACACGGACACACACACATGCCAAATTACTAAGAAATGAAAAGAAAGAAAAAGTCAAAAAGTAGCCAAAGAGACAACATGGTATCCTGGGGAACAACAGAAAAAGAATTATCATATTACTGACTTCTTATTGGAAACAATGAAGTCCAAACAGAAATAGAACAGCATCTTATTTTTTTTAATGCAAAACTCAACAGTTTAATATTTTTATTTTATTTTTTTATTTTAGCGTATTATAAGGGTACAAGTGTTAAGGTTACATATACTGCCCATGGCCCCCTCCCCTCTCGAGTAAGAGCTTCAAGCATGTCCATCCTCCAAACATTGCACATCTTACTCGTTGTGGTTGTATATACCCATCCCCTCCTTCCCCTTCCCACCCTCCCAACACCCGATAAATGTTTCTCCTATATGTCTACTGAGGTGTTGATCCGTTAATACCAATTTGCTGGTGAGTACATGTGGTGCTTATTTTTCCATTCTTGAGATACTTCACTTAGTAGAATGGGTTCCAGAGAACAGCATCTTAAATTGTAGAAAGGAAGGAAAAAGACATATTTCTATAAATAAAAGCTAAGGGAATTCCTCCCTATCAGATCTGCACTATAATAAATGCTAAACAATATTCTTCAGGCTGAAGGTAAATGCTACCAGACAGAAAATCAGATCTATAAGTAAGGAAAAATGCATTTTCTCACTTTATGTTTTTTTGCTAATGACTTATTACTTGCTGTTTATTTTATATTTATCTTAGACTATGGAAATGATGTTAGACAAAAAGCAAATTCGAGCAATTTTCTTACTAGAGTTCAAAATGAGTTGTAAAGCTGCAGAGATAACTCACAACATCAATGACATATTTGACCCAGTAACTGCTAACGAACGTACAGCACTTTGGAGAGGATGGGTATATTCACACTTAATGGGTGCAGTGCGCACTATCTGGGGGATAGACAAACTTGAAGCTCTGACTCGGGTGGGGCAAAGGCAATATATGTAACCTAAACATTTATAACCCCCTAATATGCTAAAATTAAAAAAAAATTCGCAAAGGAGACGGCAACCTGGAAGATGCGGAGTGCGGTGGTCAACCATCGGAAGTTGACAATGACCAGCTGAGAGCAATCGTCGAAGCTGATGCTCTTACGACTACACAAGAAGTTGCCAAAGAGCTCAACATCGATCATTCTATAGCCATTCGGGATTTGAAGCAAAAAGGTGACAAAGCTGAATAAGCGGGTGCCTCATAAGCTGACCTAAAATTTAAAAAATTATCGTTTTTGAGGTGTTGTCTTTTCTTCTTGTACGCAACAACAACGAACCATTTCTTGATCAGATTGTGACATGCGACGAAAAACGGATTTTATATGAGAACCAGTGATGATCAGCTCAATAGTTGGACCGAGAAGCAGCTCAAAAGCACTTTTCCCAAAGCCAAACTTGCGCCAAAAAAAGGCCATGGTCACTGTTTGGTGGTCTGCTGCTGGTCTGAGCCACTACAGCTTTCTGAATCTTGGTGAAACCATGACATCTGAGAAGTATGGTCAGCAAATCAATGAGATGCACCAAAAACTGCAAGGCCTGCAGCCAGCATTGGTCAACAGAAAGGGCCCAATTCTTCTCCACAACAATGTCCAATCTCAGGACGCACAATCAGCACTTCAAAAGTTGAAGGAATTGGGCTACAGAGTTTTGCCTCATCTGCCATATTCACCAAGCGTCACAAGCATTCACTGACCTCTCACCAACCAAGCATCTTGACAACTTTTTGCAGGGAAAACGCCTTCATAAGCAGCAATATGCAGAAAATGCTTTCCAAGTGTTCACACTGAACCCTGAAGCATGGATTTTTATGCTACAGGAATAAACAAATTTATCTCTCATTGGCAAAAATATGTTCATTGTAATGGTTCCTATTTTGATTAATAAAGATGTGTTTGAGCCTAGTTATAATGATTAAAAATTCAAGGTCCAAAACTGCAATTATTTTTGCACCAATGTAATAAAAATAATGTATGCAAAACTTGTATGTGAATATTCATAGCAACTTTATTCTTAGTAACAAATAGTCTGTTAATTCTTAGCATATGCATTTTATTATTGCCTAAAAAGTTTACTCCTCTCAGTGTATTTTTAGAAACATCTTTATTTTAAAAGGTTAAATCGTTTTTTAGTAATTTGTTGTCTATTTTTTTCAGAATCTATAATAATATATCTGCAAACCATAATCTGATAAGGGTTTAATTTTCAAAATATTAAAGAAACTCAAATTCAATACCAAGAAAACAAATAATACAATTAAAAATGGGCAAAGGACCTGAACAGACATTTCTCAAAAGAAGACAAACGAATGGCCAATAAGTATATTAAAAAAAGTTCAACATCACTATCATTAGAAAAATGCAAATTAAAACTACAATGAGGTATCAATTCACACTTGCTAGAATGGCTTTTATCAAAAAGACACAAGATAATAAGTGTTATTAAGGATGAGGAGAAAAGAGAACCTTTATACACTGTTTTTAACATAAAACTATCATATGATCCAACAATTACAATTCTGGGCACATATCCAAAAGATATGAAATTAGTATGTGGAAGAGATATCTGCACTCCCATGTGCATTGCAGCATTATTCGCAAGCCATGATACACAGTCAACATAAGAGTTCATTAATGGAGGAATGGATAAAGAAAATGTGATACATGTACACAATGGGATATTATTCAGCCCTAAAAGAGGAAGGAAGCCCTAAAAAAGGAAGGAAATTCTGTCATATGCAACAATATGAATAAACATGGAGGACATTAAGCTCAGTGAAATAAGCCAGGCACAGAAAGAAAATAGAGGAAGATCTCACTTATATGTGGAATCTAAAATTGTCACTCTCATAGGGAGTAGAAGGATAGTTACCAGAGATTGGAGATGGGGCTAGGGGAGGGAGAGGGATTGAGAAAGAAATGTTGATTAAAGGTACAATATTTCTGTTAGACTGGAGGAATAAGTTCAGTCATCTGTTGCACTGCATGGTAGCCACAGTTAATAATAATGTATTATATATTTCAAAATTGCTAAAAGAATACATTTTAATGTTCTCATCATAAAAAAATGATAAGTTGTTGAGGTACTGGATATTTTAATTAGCTTAATTGAATCTTTCTACAAAGTATACATATATCAAAACATCACATTGTACCCTATGAATATATATAATCATTTGTCAATTTAAAAACAGCAAGTGTATGAGGTGATGAATATGTTAATTAGCTTGATTGAATCTTTCCACAATGTGTATATATATTTTTGTATCTATATATCAAAACATTGCATTATACCCCATAAGTATATACAATTTTTAAAAAAGAATAATAAAGAACCTCTCCTTGGATCATCTGGCCTTTTAAAATTTAATATGACAATATCACAAAAATGTTTACTATAAACACATTTTGTTAGGTTGCCAGGCCATAATGTGAATCTTACATGATTAAATTCTTAGCTTTAATAATATATATAAAGAAGAAAACATTATACTTTAAACCACAGATGCACAGAATAAAATATCAAGTTTATATCCTTTTTCTAGATATGTTTTATTTCCAAAGACGACTTGGATGAAGCTTTTGAGCATAAAATGTGGCTAAAAATCGGACTTGCTATTACTGCCAGAAAAATCAGGGAACACTTGTCTTATGAGGTAAGATGTCTTTGTGTAAACTTGTCTTTCTCTCTGAATTGAATTGCATTAAAATATTAGAAAATGACTATGAATTTATATTAAACATCATAAACAAATAATAAACCATAAAATGGTGTTTTTGTTACAGAATTGGAACTACAAGCTGCAATTAAAGCTCTCTAATATTCAAGTAAAAGATGTACCAAAGAACACCAAAATTAATATCTATGATGAAACTGTAACCTATGTTATCCTCATAAATGGAGCTGTAGAAGATTGTCAGTTACGAAAAGCGTATAAGGCACCTTTCTTGATTCCTATAACATGCCATCAGGTAAAGGAATATTGATTCATGTGTTCAGGTCAATATGTCATATGTCCAACAGTGTGTTAACATCCAAAAAGTGTTGCTATAATCTTAAGCTTTCCACCTTTCAATCCTCCCCCTTTCCCCTACCACTCTTTAAACACCCATACACACACACACCCATACACACTCAACTCACCGAGCTCATTGATTGCCTTGGCACTTGGTAGACCAAACACAATCTATTCCCATCCAGTGCCTATGAAGCACGCCTAGCCGTACATTGTGGTCACAGTTAGACTTTGGTGCAGTTATACACAGCAAAAGAGGGCCTATGTATTTCTTTTACACATTCAGTAAGGCTGTATCAACGGTACTCCAGAAAGGTTCTGCCAGACCCGTGCTGAATTGAGTAACAGTATTTCCACAACTGTTTTGAAAGCGAATGTAAAAGTGAAAGTATTCTCATATTTAAGTTCCCCTGCCAATCAAAATGAGAACCTGAGCTCTGTGTATAAGAAAAGAACACTATATGTATGTGTGCGTACATGTACATGTGTATATTTGTGTGAGTTTGGGGGAGAATAAGAGAGGCACACATCAAAAAGAATCAAGGGACATATAAAATACAGGTACAGGCCAGGTGTGGTGGCTCACGCCTGTAATCCTAGCACTCTGGGAGGCCAGGACGGGAGGATGGCTCAAGGTCAGGAGTTTGAAACCAGCCTGAACAAGAGCGAGACCCCTTCTCTACTAAATATAGAAATAAATTAATTGTACAACTAAAAATATAGAAAAAAATTAGCTGGGCATGGTGGCACATGCCTGTAGTCCCAGCTACTTGGGAGGCTGAGGCAGAAGGATTGCTTGAGCCCAGGAGATTGAGGTTGCTGTGAGCTAGGCTGATTGGCCACTACACTCTAGCCCGGACAACAGAGCGAGACTCTGTCTCAATAAAAAAAAAAAAAAATACAGGTACAGAAAATAAATTGGAAGAGATACCAAGAGTCAATTACACTTAAATGTATTTATGTATTTTAAGCAATTAATATATGACAGAAACAGTGCTAGATGCTGAAGTGATAAAGACAAATGACATTTACAGCTTACCCTCAAGAGACCTCTCAACCAAGGGGAAAGAAAAAATATGTAAACATATTAATAAAATGTTTACAGCTATGATGGAAGTACTTACAGGATAGATACAGGACACAAGAAAAAAGTGAGGTGGCCATGGGAGGGATCCAAGGTGAAAAATGTTCACAAGAAAATTTTCTAAGTGGACACCACCAGCACTGGGGTGATGCCCAGTGAGAAGTGAAACATTTTTAACTATGGTGCTCCTTACTTCTGTTTTGAACACGTAACATAGCTTTGGTGTGGGTGTTGATTAGACAACCAAGCAAGAGTTCTCAAGGCACATTGAAGCCTGCTCAACTCTAACTACTCCCCTAGACGTAGAACCCTGCTCACAGTGAATTTAGGTACCAATGTGATTCAAAGCATAATAAATACAACCACAAAGTAGAATGATTTTTAAAAATCCATTGTTTTTTATACTTTATGCCATATAGAAAAACTCTGAGTGAGTTTTTAAGGAGCCACTGATGATTAATTCAATCATTCTCTCATTTGGAATAGAAATAAACAAAATATTTAAAATCAGTGAAAGTACATGGAATATTAACTTTCACAAAACCAACATATCCAGGTATTTTAAGATATCTATTTGTGTTTTAAGATATCTTATTTGTGTTGATTTATTGACACTTTCAATTATCTCCCAGATGTTTAGAGAGGGGCTGAAATAATAGCTTACCAGAGAAACATTTAATCATATAATATCTGCTCAGAAATTAACTTGTACTCTGCCAACTTTTAGATACAAGGCACTGAAAATTTCACAAAAGTAATGATTATTCAAACTTCGACTAATACAGAACAATTTAGATGGAATGCTAGGAAGTATCGATGTACACCTGAAGTTTCTCATGCACCAGGATCAATAGGTGAGTTAAATTTCTTTGAGCAATTATAAGAATTTACTTTCCTTTCATAGAATAGCCATAGAAGTATTTGGAAACTGTTGTATTGAGGAATCCCTTTAATTGCCATATTTGAAATTTAACGTATGAAGCCAGACTGAGAATATTGAAGTTATGCTTAAAAATTATCTATAAGATAAGAATAACCCTGCATAATTATCAAGATGATATGAAAAAGATTAGGGAATTATTAGCTCCTCCCAGAAATTAAAATATTTTAAACAGCTTACTATCTGAACAGTAGACATAAATCACTAGAATTAGATGGATAATCTTGATATAAAGCCTATTCTTCATACAAATTTTACATAATAAAAATTTAATCATAAATGATTATTTAATAACTACTATTAAGCCATTCATTTAAATTTGGAAAGTAAGTTTGAGATTTATTTAAAATTTGAATAGTAAAGAATGAAATTATAAAATAAATAACAGTAATAGAATTTAATATTGTCATTTCACTCAAGGGGAAATAATGTTTTAAATTTAGAAATATAGAAATTAATTTTAAAATTTTGATGTCAATAAAAATATTAAGAAACAAGAGATAAACAAAGGACGATTCACAGATGAAAACTTATGCTGAAAACAAAATGTAGAAAACATTGTCAATAAAAAAGCAAATAAAATAGTTGGTCCATTTAATTCGTGAGTTTTAAAAGAATTATAATAACTATTGACCAAAAAAAGTAGTGAATCTAATATATATTCTTACTTTGTTGATACCAGTATAAATTAATAAATAGTAAATTTATCAAGAGATTCCAAAAGCCATAAAAGTGTTTATATCCTTTGATTAAATTATATAATCTCTAAACATTTATCCTAAAGATATAAACCAAACAAAAAATAAAAATGAATAACTGAGCATTATTTATAAAAATAAAAAATGAGTGTATAATAATAAATAAATGATTCATTAAATAAACACAACAATCAACATTGAATATTACATAGGCATTAAAAATTAATTTTTCATATCCTAACTTAGAAAAGACTAATGATATATGTCCAGTAAAAATACCAATGATATAACATTATGTTGCTAATTTTAAATGAATTTTATATTTATTATGTCACAATTATGTAATTTTGAATCTACATGGATACAAAATACTGTCATTGCACATGTCTCCACCAATGTTAAGATTAAGCACTGGCAGGTTCCAGTTCAAGATCACTGACTAGATGCAGCCAGCCAATGTGTACCTCTCCCACAGAAAGGAATCAAAATTATTGAGTAGATATTCGTGTTCCAATAGATATTCCAAGAGAGAACACTGGAATTCAACAGAAAAGTGAGAGGAAGCAGGAAAGCAGAGGAGAGGGAAGTCAGGCAACTTGCTTGGCCAGGATTAGCAGGAAGACGGGAGAAGTTCCCTGATGCAGGGAAAGTGAGTGAGAGGTCCCTTGGGTTCCACACTCCTGCCAGGGACTTATAGAATCTTAGCTGTGGGAGATCCCCTAGACCCTTCAGGGCACCCAAACTAATGCAAGGAGCTGCCTTGGTATTTCTCGGAGGCATTGCTCAAATTTGCATGTATTCCCACAGGCTTTCAAGCCCTGAGCAGCTACAGCTCAGCACCATTCAGAGATCCCAGCCCCCAGAGGTCTCTGTCTTGCTCTGGAGCTCCCAAAGCCACAGGCCTATGGAGAGAGCAGGGAGTCTTGGCTCTTTCTTGTGCCCCAAGGACAGACACTGCTGAGGGAAAGAGGTAGGAGTAGTCAGTGTGCCCCACAGATGCCAGCCTCCACTGACAGGGCCCGCCCTCACTGGTGGCAAGTTCAGCTGCAACCTGCAAACATTTGGGTGGCCCAGCCCTTAGAGGTTTGAGCTGCCACTGCCATTGTTTCTGCTGATGCTACTGGGCCAGGGGAGGAGTGGGGATCTGGACCCTTTTGTGCACTCCAATGACAGAGACTACTGCTGCTGTTGCTGAAAGATGAGGGGCTGTGAGTAGACCATGTACCCTCAGCTGCCTGCCTCCACTGAGGGGGGCCCACTCTGCATTCTAGCTATAGCTTGGCAGCACCTTTTGGGGAGCCCATCCCCCAGAGATCTGCATCCTGGGTGCCCCACACTGTCTTCTGCAAGCCACTTGGATGCCTGTCTCTGCTACTCCTGCTTAGATGGGCCTGCCCTCCCCAGTGACAGGCCCATAGCAACTGCCCTGCCCCTGCTTGAGCATTCTGCCAGCAGCCAGGTGATCAGCCCACCCTACCCTATCACAGACAGCACCTGAACGCAAGGGGGCCTAAGGACAAGTTTGCCAGCTCAGTCCTGGTCTGGTCCCACCAGAACTGAAGCATGCCATCCAGGGACCTGGGAACTGGGAACTACCTAACCTAGTCCACTACCACTGGCACCTGAACATTCCCCCAGGGTTCTGAGGTTGGGCTGACCCAAACTGGCAGCAACACAACAGCTGGTACTCACTGGCACATATCAAAAGGCTGGGACCCTCTTCCTCTGTACGTACAGAGCAGATTTCCCTGGAGAGGAGAGTAAGCAAGCCACAAAGCTGTCTGTTTGGGGCTGAGGGAAGCCCAAAAACCATTTAGGAGAAAACTATAGGACAGGCATTTACTGCAGCTCTCAGTGACACTGTGGCCTGGAGATAGACACAGTGTCTGACTGAACTGAGAGTCATGAACCCCAGGACAGGCATGATAGGGATGCAGACCAAGATTCTTTCTGGCTAAGACACAGAGCTGTTACTGTCCCCTCCCCCTTGCGGAGACCCTGGTGCAATTCAGTGGGAGCCCCCCCATCACTCCTGGGAGTGCTGAAGCCTGTGCTTATCACTGAGATATCTGTGGGTGAGTTTGGTGGTCCAGTCCCGCCCAGCTTTGTTCCCCCATCTAGGGCTAAGCAGGGAACTCAGAGCACCAGGCATTTCACAGACCAGTGAAATGACCGGTTCTTTTGAGACAACAGAGAACCCCTGCTGGTAAACAAAGGTCAAACACATAACCATTTGAAAGTAAATTAATACATAAGAAGTGATAGAGGGGCAGAGCACGATGGCAAAATAGAATGCTCCAGCAATCATCCCTCTAACACAAACACCAAATTCAACAACTATCCATGCCAGCAAGCACCTTCAGAAGAACCAAAAATCAGATGATCCCTCATACTAGCTGGTTTTAACATTATATCAAGAAAAGAGGCACTGAGGAGGGCAGACTCTCCATCCCCCAGCAGTATCACACCAGCACACTGAGTGGAGAGAGAATCTGTGCACCTGGAAGGGGGAAAGTGAAATGACTGTGGGACTCTGCATTGAAATCCAGGGCCACCCTGGAGTAGGGGAACTCAGAACAGGGCAGAATTTTGCCAGTGCCCAAAGAGGGAGAGTTTAGACTAGTCTAGGCAAAGAGAAATTCTCTACCTTGAAACCTGAGTTCCAGTTAGCCTCACCACCAGTTGACAAAAAAAGCAGCCTGGGCCTGGAGTGAATTAGGTAAGGCATTCAGGCCACAAAGGTGCGGTACTTAGGCAATTCCTGTGGCTGTGCTGGCTCAGAGCCAGGGGACTTGGGGTACACATACCTCAGGGAGTCAGCCAATCCCAACAGCTCAGGGAGTGCATTCAGCTCCCTGAGTGTGGCTCAGGGAGTCTTCTTCCAGTTGAGGGAAAGGGAAAAGTTCAGAGGACATTGTTTTGCAACTTGGGTACCAGCTCAGCAACAATAAAATGAAGTATCAAGCAAACTCCTGAGGCCCCTGACTCCAGGCCTTAGTTCCTGGAAGGCATTTCTGGACCTACCCTGGGCCAGAAGGAACATGCTGCCTTGAAGGAAAGGACCCAGTCCTGGCAGGATTCATCACCTGCTGACTTAAGAGAACTCTGAGCCTTTGAATAAACATCAGAGGTAAGCAGGCAATAGTCACCACTGGCTTTGCTGGTGGCCATAAGGGAGTGCCCACATCACTCCTCCCCAAGGATAGAGGGGCCTCACCATATATGAGGCCACAAAACAAGTCTTGACAATTTCAAAAAGTTTGAAATTATATCAAGTATCTTTTCAGAACACAATGGAACAAAACTAGAAATCAATAACAAAATGAACTTTGAAAACTGTACAATTACATGGAAATTAAATATCATGCTACTGAATGACCAATGGGTCAATGAAAAAATTAAGAAGGAAATTTAAAAATGTCTTGAAACAAATGAAAATAGAAACACAACATACCAGAACCTATGGGATACAGCAAAAGCATTATTATGTAGCTTATAGCAATAAATGCCTACATCAAGAAATAGAAAGACTTTAAGTAAACAACCTAATGAAGCATCTCAAGGAACTAAAAAAACAAGAACAAACCAAACCCCAAGTTAGTAGAAGAAAAAATAAATAAAGATCAGAGCAGAAGTAAATGATATTGAGACTAAAAATAAAATACAAAAGATACAAAAAAGAAAACATTATTTTTTTTAAAGATAACCAAAATTGTCAAACTTTTAGCTAGACTAAGAAAAGTAGAGAGAAAACCCAAATAAATAAAATCAGAGATGAAAAAGGAAACATTACACTAATACCATAGAAATACAAAGAATCATCATAGACAACTATGAATAACCATACACCAACCAATTAGAAAATGTTGAAGAAATGGATAAATTCCTGGACACATACAACTTACCAAGATTGAACCATGAAGAAATAGAAAACTTGAACAGACCAATAATTAATAATGAGATTAAAGCAGTAATAAAAAGTTTCCATCAAAGAAGAGCCCAAGACCTGTTGGATTTACTGCTGAATTCTAACAAACATTTCAACAAAAACTAACACCAGTTCCACTCAAACTATTTCAGAAAATTGAAAAGGAAAAAATTCTTTCAAACTCATTCAACTAGACCAACATTATTCTGTTACTAAAAACAGACAAGGCCACAACAAAGAAAAGAAAACTACAGGTCAATATCCCTAATCAAAATAGATAAAAAAATCCACAACAAAATACTAGCAAACTGAATTCAACAGCACATTAAAAAGATCATTCATGATGATCAACTGGGATTCATCTCAGAGATACAAGAATGGTTCAGCATATGTACATCAATAAACATAATATATTGCATCAACAGAATCAAGGACAAAAACCATATGATCATTTCAATAGATGCAGAAAAGCATTCAAAAAAATTTAACATCCCTTCATGATAAAATTTTTCAACAAATTGGTATAGAAGGAACATACTCAACAAAATAAAGACCAGATATGACAAATCCTCAGCTAATATCATACTGAGTAGGGAAAAATTGAAAACTTTTTACTAAGATCTAGAATAAGACAAGAATGCCCACTTTTACCACTTCTTGTCAACATAGAACTGGAAGTCCTAGCAAGACTTCCAGACAAGAAAAATTAGACAAGAAAAATAAATAAAGGGCATCCAAATTGGAAAGGAAAAGGTCAAATTATCCTTGTTTGCAGACAATATGATCATATATTTAGAAAAACCTAAAGATGCCACCAAACAACTCTTAAAACTGATAAATGAATTCAGTAAAGTTGCAGATACAAAATCGATATACATAAATCAGTAGCATTTACATAGGCCAATAGTGATCAATCTGAAAAATAAATTTAAAAAGCAATTTCATTTATAACAGCCATAGAAAATTAAAATACTTAAGAATAAATTTAACTAAAGAAATGAAAGATCTCTAAAAGGAAGAAATTAAAGAAGACACAAAAAGAAATTTTCTTAACTCACCAGTAGATTTCAAACTATACTACAGAGCTATAGTAATCAAAATAGCATGGTATTGGCATAAAACAGACACATGGAACAGAACAGAGAACCAAAAAATAAACCCACACTTACAGCCAACTAATTTTTGACAAAGGCCACCAAGAACATACATGGAGGAAAGAATTGTCTCTTTAATAAATGGTGCTAGGAAAACTGAAGATCTATATGCAGAAGAATGAAACTAAGTTTCCATCTTTTACCATATATAAAAAACAACTCAAAGTGGATAAAAGACTAAATTTAAGGCCTGAAATTTTGAAACTACTAAAAGAAAACATTGGGGAAATTGCTATAGGACATTGGTCTGGACAAAGATTTTTTGGTTAAGATATCAAAAGCATAGGCAACCAAAGCAAACATAGACAAATGGTATTCCTTCAAGCTAAAAAGCTCTGCACAGCAAAGGAAACAACCAAAAAAGGGAAAGAGACAATCTACAGAATGGGAGAAAATATTTTCAAACTATCCATTTGACAAGGGATTAATAACCAGAATGTATGAGGAATTTAAACTATTTTATATTTATAGGAGCACAATTCACAATTGCAAAGATGTGGAAACAACACAAGTGCCTGTCAATACATGAGTGGATTAATAAAATATGGTATATGTATACCATGGAGTTCTACTCAGCCACAAAAAACAATGGTGATCTAGCACCTCTTATATTATCCTGGATAGAGCTGGAGCCCATTCTACTAAGTGAAGTATCACAAGAATGGAAAAGCAAGCACCACATGTACTCATCATCAAATTGGTATTAACTGACCAACATTTATGTGCACATATAGTAGTAACATTCACTGGGTGTGGGGAAGGTGGGGGGGAAGGGGATGGGTATATTCATACCTAATGGGTATGGTGTGCCCTGTCTGGGGGATGGACACACTTGAAGCTCTGACTCAAGGGGGGGAGCAAATGCAATATATGTAACCTAAACATTTGTACCGCCGTAGTATGCTGAAATTTAAAAAGAAGTATTGGGGATATTGGGACAATGGATGATTTTATCTCTGTACTTTCCAAACTTTCTACACATTTGTTATATAACCTTTATAACAAAATACTTTTAAGCCTTTCTTAAAACATGATCTTCTTCCCACCAGTTGAGATTACTACAAATTTCAAATCACAGATCCTGAGTGTGATTTCAACCTAATGAATTAATAATTTGACACTTGGATAACTGAAACAGTAACTGTGTCAGTGATTGAACTAACACTGTCTTTTTTGAAACAGATCCAAATAAAATGTTTGAAGAACTCATTCCAGAGTAAAAAATATTAAAGAGGTAAATTTAAAGTATTTTAAAGTTTTATTTTGTGTAAAAGAGAGTCTGAATTTTATAGAAACTACCAATATATTTCTCTTTTTCTAAAAAAGTTCACCTGCTAATCATTTTGTAGGTTTTGGTATGAAAAGTTTCTCTTGGCACTGGGTACAATGGAAATTATATATACTTTTTAAGGTAAATATTAGAGAAATGACAAAGAAAAACAAAGTTTAAGAAATGCTAGAATACCTGTCTTGAATTACATTAGCAACCAGGCCTTACCAGGAATGGCTACAGTTGCAACATACCTGACCCCTTTCTACCTGGGCTGCAACTTGCGCTGGTCTGTAGGCTTCCAGTACAACCTCGGTTAAGCATCTGGGATCTTCCAGCCTGATGGCAGTTGGCCTGTGTTCACCATGCCTGGCACAGAGCAGAATCTCAATAATAAGTGCTCTAATATAATCTACTCCCAGGCTGATCTAAATTATTTAGAAAGTTCCTCAAAAGTATTGATCTATTTCATACTTCACTATGAACTTAGGTCACTTTGAAGATTGTTGGATCTTCAAAGCCCTAGACCAACTTTGCAATAGGATCCCAAGTTACGAAGCACTATAGGGCCCTGGAATTGAACCTGAGCAGAGAGAAATACAGTGAGAATACCTCACTACATTTACATCAGCCTACCTGTGCCTGGATCTTAGGGAGCTTCAGATGGAGATGGAGTAGAAAATTCATTTTCAATTTTAGTCTTTGCCAGGTTGGTTATATTATTCCAGGAGATGCGTATTATACTACCCAGAATCTGAGAAATGTCTGCTAAGGATACACGGGCCAGAAAACTGTGTATTTAGTTGTTAAGGAAATGTTTTGTATCAATTAAGTCTATTTGCTCTATTAGAACCAGGTATAAACTTCTGAGAACACAGGTGTCTTCTCCCTCTAACCTTTCCTCACAAAAGTACATTGAAAGAAAGGTGACCCTAGGCTCTGTGGGGAAGTGGAGGATGTTTCTCGCATGCCCATCCCAGTGCCCTGGCCTTCAAGGGAATGATACTCTTCTTTAACACCCAAGTTCCCACCCCACATGAAAGCAGGATGTTCATTCTCTCTGAAGTATTTAGGAAACTTCTTAGGGAAGCTTTATTTCAAAGCTTCCCTAGTTATTGCTTGTTGTCTGTAATTCCTGGCAGAATAACATAAGGTCTATGGCATGAGACTCTTGATCTAACTCCGACTTCTACCACTTACCAACCACGTGACCTTGGGCAAGTTTCTTCACCCACCTAAGCACCACTTTTCCCATCTATGAAACAGGGATAATAGCAATACCCACTTCTGTGGAGATTAGAGAAATGGAAAGTACACTGCACAGTGCTTGGCACATAACAAGCAATCCCTACACAACACACAATTTCCATTATTCTCTTCTTACTCCTTCTTAACATAATGAACTAATTCTCCATACTTCTTTGGCTCTTCCCATATTAATTCCTTAAAAAACATGGGTACACTCACCCATTCTAATCTTCCCAAACACAGCTGCTCCTGAAGACTAGGGAATAACAAAGGGAAATCACCATTTAAAAAAAAGATACCGAGTACATTTATGGTAAAATATTAGATGACTTTTAGAGCCCACTAACTAGGCCATCTTTCTCCTTAGCCCTGGCCAGCCGCCAAGCTGGTAAGGTTCAGCTTAATAGCATATTAGGGGAAGTAGAGGAGAAAGCCAGCGAAGTTAATGTTCTCCCTGTACTTATACTTAAAGAGAGCTACTTTTCCATCAATTAAAAAAAAATTGATGGCATGGTGGTTGTTAATAAAGAAGCAGCAGTGTGAAAGTGAGAGTCTGTTAAATGGCCAAAAATATCAGCTAGGGAGACATATAGAGAAAATTGTCAAATTGCATTATTTAGTAGATGTTTTTTCTCCCTGATATTAGCTCCCGGTTGTATTTCTAAGCCAACTCCTTTCCCACTACCCCTAAACCCTCTCCTCACCACAACTATCCAGGGATTGCGGCTTTCCCTCTACAAAAAGCCCCATCAAAGGCCTGTGCCAACATCAAGCAGCTCCTTGCAAAGTGTTTTGCTCCCCAGGATGAAGCACACAGTGCTCTAGGCAGTTGCTACTGCCTAGAGTCCCAGCCCTTTACCCCTGCCCTATAGACCAGATTCTACAACCCTGCTATATAAATCTGATCCTTGTTAACAGTCTCGAATTTGACTCCTGTCTCGTATCTCAATTTCTAGATTCAACAGCCTGCTGAATTACTTGATGAGCTCAATGAGAATGATAACATCTAAGGAGTCCCCTAGAATAAACCTAAAGGAAAGTCTGGTAAGCTGCCTCAGTTTCCTCAACATGATCAGGAGCACACCTGTCCCTGGAGATACAGACTGAAGCCAGTGTTCATTTCCCCTTCATGTGATGGCGTAAATCACAGCTCTTTCCACTAACCAGTTGATTCTTTGAACAACAGCATTTCTAAATTCTAATTTGGAAAATTAACTTTAAAAATAAGATTCCTTTATCTACATTTCCGAGAACTTCACAATCTCCCGGTTTCCTCTTTCTATTCTGCTACTTAATCTCACATGCAACATTGGCAGCTCTCAGTTCAGCAGGTTATTTTTCAGGCTACAGGTATTGTTGGAAGATTAAAAGATAGAAAGTTATGACTTCAGTTCTCAAGTGTTCATGTTAATAAGACAAAATCTACGAGGAAGCAATTAAATAACAATACAAGGTACACTGTGGATAGTGCCAGCTGTAGTTAAATAAATTCAGAAGAGAAACAGATGACTATGGAGAGTGAACGAAGTCTTCATGGAGAAAGGAAGAGGCCATTCAGAAGAGAGGATACAAGAGAGCAAGACCTTTGGGGAACAACGAGTAGAACCATCAGACGGTTGATTATTAAAATGTGTCTGTGGGGAAGCATTTGTGTGTGTGTACTTTATATGACTCTAGGTTACATATATCAGATTACTGAGTTAAAAAATAAAAACCATCAGATAAATAGGTTTATCTCCATTTTAAAAATGTAACTCTTGCATGCCACCTCCTATGACAAAGACCATATTTAAAAATAGATTTAAAAGTTAACAATACACTATGGAAAAGTAGTTGCAAGAACTATTTGCTTGCAATAAGATCAGTATCTTTACCTTGGAAAAATGATTAGGAAAAAACTGTAATTCCAGCAGGCAAACTTATCAACAACTAATTCAAAATTATACTTAACAATGGAGAAAATAGCAATCTGAGAAATGCAAAATTAAACAGTGACATATTAACATTTGCTTCTTTAACAAAATTTTTAGTCAATGGTAACATCTATTTCCTTTGAAATAGGTGAAAATTCGGTCATACAGGTTTTCTCTTGTTTCGTTGGTACATTAGTAAAAGCAATTTGTAACAAAAGTCAAGAATGCTCCCACCCTTTGACTCAGTGATTCTGCTTCTAGGGATTAATGCAAATGAAGTGATCCTTAAAGTAAACATATGTACAAACTGTCCAGGCCATGACTATTTCTATGGCAAAAGCAAGAGCCCAAGCGTTCAACAATGAGAGTGTATATATTAATAATTTCACTACAAATCATCCATTCAAAGAAACCATGCAATCATTAAAAAGGTTGGTTGTATAGTCCAACCTAATATGAAGAAAAAGGAGAACATACAACATACAATATATATACATTTTTAGCATGAAAAAAGGCTAGAAAAGATATATCCAAATGCTTAAATTATGGCATTAGAAGAGCGAGAGCAGAGGTGGTTTTGTTCACTTCTCTTATTTTATGTCATTCTATTGTTCTTGTAATGAAAAACATATGTTATAAAACTATTAAGCATTATTGAAATGTAAGTTATTTGAATGTTTTCTGTTCTTCCTTCCACCCTTTACACTCTGCAATACTGCTGCTGTGAAAGGGAGTGGTAATAGCCTGACCTGAAGCTCAGTGAGTGATAAAGGCTTAAGTCAATGTTCCTAACAATGGAAAAGCCTCTTCCCGATAGTCCATAACCTGCCCCTGTCCGGTTCAGCAGGCTCCAGTGGCTTCTCAGACTCCAAACTCCAGTTTAAAGCATGCTGCCACTGCTTTATGAACAAGTGATTTACACTCACGTGTTCAACTTCTTTCCTTAGCCTGAACAATAATGACCACATGATGTTTCTTTAGGGAATGAAACTGACCCTCTAGTACAACCTGTTCTGGGTTATAGGTCCATGTTGAAAGATTTCAAAGCTCTCTACATTTTAGGTTTTTTATTCCCACTTCTGTTAGGAATGGTTGACAAGACTGTTCTGAATACACACTGATGCTGCTGCTTTGAGAGGCCTTCTGCTGCTGAAACACACTTCCCTACATCAAGAGGTAGCAGCTTCAAGTCAGGTCCTATGCAGATGTTTATGGTGCCAAGGATAAAAGAAGTTTGGACCTTGCAACCAGCCAGTTCAAAATATATATTTTTGTGAAATTTCCTTGATTCAAAATACCTGTTATTTTAAATAGACCAAAACATCTCAGAAAATCTTAGAGATCTTAGAGTTTTTGTTTTAGAGCAAGAAAATAAGCTTATGTCACTCAGATAGTTCCCATATTGCTCTTAGAGCAATAATAGTTTGATTCATCTTATGAAAAATAAAATGAATTAAAATATAGTTTAAATGTTGCTCTTGATCCAAGTATTCACTTTTGTCATTCATTGTGCTTATCTTGGGAGCTCTCAGAGAGTTATAATAGTGAAAAATGGAAACTGATTCAGACTGAACCATATTAACTCAGCCCTAAATGAAACTTCCAGTAATCATTTTGTTCATGATTATATTCACAACAATAAACATAATGTCTAGCACATAATTTTAGAAAATAGACTTAAATGTTAAGAGTTAGGGAGTACTTTCTGTATGCTAGGTGTGTAACAGATGCCTTACAGTTACCAATGCATTTAATCTTCATAACAACCATGTAAGGTAGATACTATTATTCCCAATTTATAAATGAGTAATCTGAAAGAAAGACTTTGAATAATTTGCAGAAAATCTTACAGCTACTAAAACGCAGAGCAGAGATTTGAAAACAAGTTATTATACTGTATAAACCTTTAGTATGGTAAGCCCTAAAAAATATGTCAAGAATTAAAAAAAATTTAAATATATCTTCAGGAGCAGGCTTCCTTCCACTCAGGGTTTGGGAAATATGAATGCTATGCCAGACAACTGGAGGTGGGCACATTTCTAGGAGCCCAAGTGTGAAGACTTCTGTCACAAAAGTGTCTTTATGTAAAAGACAACTTGGTTTGTTCCTGTTGGGAAAATCAAATCAACCTACTGCCACTTCTCTCCAAAACTATCCTTGGCTAGTTTTTTTTCCCAGTGCTAATTACATGACAGCTGTTGCAATGTTTAAGGGATCTTATTAGTGAGCACTCCTCCTCTCCTGACCTCTGAACCAATATAAAATTAAGATAAAGGATTAAGGCAGACAGAAATCAAAACACACAAATTCACCATTATTACTGATTGAGTTGACATAGAGAATGTGGTGGCCTTCTTTTCCCTAGAATTGGAAAGATTGACTACTGTGGGCATTTGTCATTAAGCTTAAGGCATAGCTGACAACAGTCAAAAATACAAGATTTTTAAGAGTAAATTCATTCCCAAAAAATACTAATAAGAAGTGGCTTCACAAAGAATGTCCAGGTTCTGCTTCCAGATTCATCAACTAGATAAAGCACTGCACCTCAGTAGAATGAATGAGGAGGTGGAGACAGGTTAGGAGTGTAAAGGCCATGAAGAGTTCGGCCCTCAATCCAGAGCAAGTTTTCTGGAGAGGGAAGAATGCTCTGAACTAACAAGATCTGTCACATAGGGAAAGCTTAGTGTGCATTGGACACTCTTTTGGGTGCTTTTTCCTCATGAGCTCATGCAATCAACACATGAATGTTAAGAGGTAGGTACTATCATTAGCCCCATTTTGCAAAGGCAGTAATGGAGCTTAACAGTATGCAGATGAAGGAGCTCAGGAAATTTCACCTCAAAATATAACTCCTTGGGATAAAGAGTGTCTTGAATTAAAGGCCCTTAGAAATCAACAGGCCTTGGAAAGGGCTTTCTCTATTTCTTCATAAAAAACCAGACCCATCAAAAAGAACAATTGACTTCCTTTCCCCTCCCTATTATCTCCATATATTATAGGAAAGAAAATCAAGAATGCAACCAGATCTGACCCAAATCATTTTAAATATAATACCTGTCTCATAGGTTAATCTAATTTCCAAGTAGAATTATTTACAAGTCAATCTGTTTCCCCCATCCACTCATTCTCTCAAGTATCTATTCATCCTCCCTAGTAACCGCCTATTGCCACTCAACAGAGTTACCTATATTTCTCATCTCCCCTGCCCCTCAAAAACAACGGTATATAAACTTCTGGACCCCACTTGAATCTTGGGTAATCACTCTGTGATTCTCCCCATGTGCGTGGTAAATAAATCTCTTCCTCTTATTAATGTGCCTTATTGTGACTTGATCTTTCAGCAAACCTTCCAGGGCGAAGGGGAAGTTTCACCTCACCCTCACACAGATAAATCTCTCAAAATGATACAACTAGGCCTGATGACACTGGGATTCAAGTCCTTCAGACATATTCACTATACTTTGCAGTGCTTTTTAGTTTGTCAAAGTTTTATTTTGGAAATGTAAGCCATTGGAGAGTGCTGTGTACACTCCACAATATTAGTCACTGTCAGTGTCTGACTAGGTTCATGTACTGGATTGTAAACATCTCCATGTGGGGATGATTCCTACACCAGCACTGAAATATGAAATACTCATGGTGTGCAGCCTCATCCGCAGGACATGGGGGCTTGTGTGCCCAGGGCTTTACTTTTACCTGAATGAATGTAATGTACAGACTTGGGCTAGGGAGGAACTAGAGCTCACTTCCATTTGACTCTTCAGAGGAAACCCATTTATTTGTTTAGAATGCCCAGAACATTGTCTACTTTTAAAATTTTTACATAAAAGGGTTTCCTTGATCCTTTGACCCTCGAATATTTTTAAATTTAGCTGATTTCTTTAACTTTTACAGTGCTTAAGCAGCCTGGTTTATACTCTTTTTTGCAGATATTTAACTTGCCTTTTTATTCTATATTAGTTTTACTAATAAGAAATAGGAAACTTTGCAAAAGAAGAAACATTCTTCCCCAGGGTCATTCATTCACAGGGAAGTGCTACTCCATCCCTCCCGCAGGTTACAACTATAAGAGCATTGTGAATGAACTGAACTAGTTCCCATTTTGTCTCCAGACAGTCCCCTCTAGGTTATCATTGCTCCCAGCAAATCAGTGGTGCTATATGCAAAAATCCCTTTACCAGAAAGCAAAAGCTCAACCCCAATATTCACCAGAGAGTTACAGACACTATGTTGTTATCTCCTCTTTAAAACCAACTACCCCTTAATGAGAAATATCAGCAGTTAATAGTTATGGTTTTCAAGCATATAACTGTCTGATATTAGCCAGGACTCCTAATCAGCTCATATTCTGTTCCATGAAGTATGTAAATAGAAAGCACTACTCAGGAAGACCCCTCAATATTATCCCATCTTTGCAACTTTCACCCTGTATTAGAAGGAAGCAGAATAAGAAGTCTTAACTAAGTTATTAGACTCCTGGCCCAATAAGAAGTCTTAAATAAACCAGTTATTTTCCTATCATAAAGTGCTCCAAAATGATTCTCCTTGTACATGGTTCTTCCACCTCCCTTACCTCATTTGACAAAAGTAAAAAATGATGCTAGGGCTACAGGTATGCCATCCAGGCCTTTGAAACTGAAGGGGCTACTTAGAATCACTCTTATCCTAAAGGTCTCTAACCTGCCTTGGTAGCTGAGGCCAGCCCAGAGTTCGAAAACCACATAAGAGGTGGGAAGCCATAACACTCCAAACACGCAAATATGCTGCACCTTCCTGCCACATTGGAGTGGTGTAGACCAGGTTTCAAAGTCAAGCTTGTGTTTCAACAGGAACTTATTGAATAGGGCAATGAATAGACAGATAAAGTCTATGCCCTGTTTGAACATATATCCTGGCTCTATCACTTACTACCCAGATATCCTTGAGCAAGTCACTTGAGCCTGCTGTCCTCATTTACAACACAGAGGTAACTGTATTTATCTTACAGAATTCTTACATGAATAAATGACAAATTGTATTTATAGCCTTTAACAGAGTGCCTGGATTATTAGAAATCTCTCAACAAATGGTTATTTCTATTATATTATCCCATGATCTTAGAAGTATAGCAAGACAGTTTTTGCATTGGTCATTAATTTTCTGCAGTAATGTCAAATGGTAGGAAAGTAAATTTAAAGATCCCAATCCAAACTTCTTCTGATTTCACCATCATTTGCTTACAAATGTCCTGGCTTTATTTCCAATTCATTTCCTATGGGTTTTTTTGGTATGTATTAAGCACAGTGTTAGGTAAACACTGAGCAGAAGAGAAAATCTATGATTCTAACGTGCTATTTGAGCTCCTTTGTGTGGATTTGTGTTGCTGTACTTTCATTTGTGGAGTGGAGGTAGATTATTTATAGTCCAGACTCGGTTTCACAGTAATAAATATACGTATTATAAATGCCCTGCTCTTTCCTGTTACCTTACCAATAGTAAGAAATTTTCACTAACAGTAGCTAACACTTCCATAGCTCAGCTTCTCCATCTAGTGGCCTGGGAGTAAAACTTAAGGTTGAAATGTAGGGAGCCATACCCAGTCTTTCCTTAAATTACAATGGGCAAATTGATTTTCAACTCTCACCCTGCTATGTTCACTCTCTGGACAGGAAGATGTCTCAAGACAGCATTGGAACTAATTAAGCCATGGGGCCATGGCCAGGCTGTGTCTGCTAATGCTGCCCCACCCACAGTCTGGATATCTTAATTCATACTGGTGAGGAGTCAATAACCACTATGGGCATGGTGGCTCAACTCCTGTAGTCCAGGGAGGCCAATGAGGGGGATCACTTGAGGTCAAGAGTTCAAGACCAGCCTGAGCAAGAGCGAGACCATCTCTACCAAAAGCAGAAAAAAAAATTAGCCAAGCGTGGTGGCACCTGACTATAGTCCCAGTTACTCAGGAGGCTAACGCAGGAGGAACACTTAATCAGAGGAGTTTGAGGTTGCAGTGAGTTGTGATGATGCCACTGCACCCTAGCCTGGCTACAGAGTAAGACTCTGTCTGTCAAAAAAAAAAAAAAAAAAAAAAAAAAGCCCTACTCACTGGCTGAGCACTCTTGTCCATTTTTTCTCTTTTCCATAATGCTGAGACACTCTGGTCCTCCTGCTGCTGGACTTTAAGTAGTACAGAACAAAATGTGCTGAGCCCACAGAGAAGGAGGGACTTTTAGATTGGATGGATATTTTTTCATTATTTTCTAAAGACAATGGAGAAGAGAAAAGTTACTTACAACACTATATCAAGATTCCTTCAGTCTCTCTTTCTCTCTCTCACACACATACACACACCACTTTCTTCATACATAAAATAGCAGACCATTGGTTGTTGTCTCAGATTTTCTATACACAGACAAGAAGCTTTAGATAAGTTGGAAGACAAACCCTAAGTGATCCAGCCTGGGAAATGAAGTGATTTTGAAAGAGGAGAATGGAGAAATAGACTAGGGGAGCCCCAGATTTCTTAGATCTATATGCAGTGGACACCCCTAATTTTTAATATAAGCTTCATTAAGAATTTTCTCTTATTTCACTGCTTCATCTAATTCATTAAAAAGAAGGTTTTCCTGAATTTCAGATATTCTCAAAATAAGAAAATCTGCCACCCTTGAGGCACTGGATACTTGATCTTTCCTAGAGTCAGCTACCTGAGGGATTAATGAAAAGTTTAATGGAGCTACCATTAGGGAAACAGAATTATAAGCAAAATCTCCTTCCATTCCAGAAAAGCTCTTCACAAAAGTAGAGGAGAAAGAAAACACTTTTATTTTTGAATAAACATTAAACCAGAAGGTAAGGTGCATCACGAGCAATCCCCTGAAGAGATTACAAAAGCAGAAGGAAGTCTTGCCCTTTTATATAGCCAACCAGATATAATCCACTGTACACATTCAAGATAAACAACGACTAGTCCTCAAATAAGAGGAGTTGACGGCACTATCCATCACACATACTTTATCCAAAATTGTTTTGATAGTGTGTTTGCTAATTGCCTTTAAAATAAAAAATAAATTTCTCCTTTCTTTTTGATTGGAAGTAGATTTGTTAACTGAAGTTAGGCTCCTCTACTCCCAGGAAAACTGGGAGATAGGGGCACTATCTTCCTTGATGATTACCTTTCAAAGAGATAGCTTCCAGGTCCTGGAGGAAATATTCCTGCATTGCATATTTGCCTTTAAAGAGATTTACATAAATTTCAAAGAGGTAGAGGAAAAGCTTAAATGTTTTCTAAAGTAAATGCTTGAAGAAAAAGGAGGGAAGAAGTTTCTTTGTTTTCGACAGCAAGAATTAGGCCTCTTATTGTTAGTTTGTATTTGTCCTTATAGTATTAAAATATTCTAAATAATAATGTATCTTGCTTCCGTGCATCAAGCCCTCCTGGAATGGTAAAAACCCTCCTTTCTCTGACAGGCCCTTTTCACTCTAGACTACTTTCTTCTGGAAAGCATCCCAGAATGCAATTCCTAGGCAGGGAATGTTTACCTCTTTACCATTTTAAATAAAGTGCTCCTGGAAATACCTCACAGAGGCAGACTGATGTCTGGAGAGCAGTTACAAGGACAAATATGATGCACATGGGTCTGGCGTTCCACAACCAACAGTTTCTCTAAAACTGTTTCTTCTGAGCCCACTGCCCATCCCGCTCCTGTTTTCATTACGACCTCTATGTTATTCAAACACAAGCAATAAAGTATTTTGCACTTTGGTTTATTTTATTTCAAGGAACTCTATGAGAGCACACCTGTACCCACTTTGTCATCATTGAGCCCTCAGTGCCCAGCAAATAGAAGGTACTCAACGTAGACTTGTTGAAGTATATGTTGAGATATGATTTACATACAGTAAATGCACCCTTGTTAGTATACAGTTCTATGGATTAAGAAATATGCATTCACTCACTTAGCCACCATCACAATCGAAATAAAGATTAACACCAAAAATATTCCCTCCTGTTCTTTAAATGTCAACCCCTGCCCTACCTGTTGCTCCTGGCAAAGGCTAATGTGTTTTCTGTTCCTATGGTTTAACCTTGTCCTGAATCTCACAAAAGGTAGGCTTAAAGACTGGCTTCTTTCACTTGGTATAATGCATTTGAGAGTGACCTAAGCTCTTGCATGTATTAGTAGTTTGTTCCTTTTCATTGCTGGCTAGTATTCCATTGCACGGATGTAACACAGTTTGTTTAGCCATTCACTCACTGAAGATCATTTGGGCTATTTTCAGGGTTTTTTCTTTTTGTCAGTTATGAATAAAGCAGGTATAAAAATGTGCACACATGTTTTAGAGGACATAAGTTTCACCTGGGTAAATAGGAGTGGAATTGTTGGGATGTATGGTAAGTCTATATTTAACTTTGTAAGAAATTGTTACACTGTTTTCCAAAAAGGCTATATCATTTGACATTCTCACCAGCAATGTGTGAGACTTCCAGTTGTTCTGCATCCCTAACCAGGACTTGATATTGTCAGTTCTTGGTTTTGTTTTCAATGTCAGCCATTGTAATAAGCATGCAAATGTTTTGCATTGTGGTTTAATGACTATGATGTTGAGCATGTTTTCCTGTGTTTGCCATCTGTATAGTTTCTTTAGTGAAGTATCTGTTCAAATATTTTGTCCATTTTGTTATCTGGCGTTTGTTTAGTCTCAAATGGTTTTGGGGTTTTTTTTTTTGTTGTTGTTGTTGTTTTAGACAGAGTCTCACTCTGTTGCCCACGCTAGAGTGCCATGGCATCACCCTAGCTCACAGCAACCTCAAACTCCTGGGCTCAAGCAATCCTTCTGCCTTAGCTTCCTGAGTAGCTGGGACTACAGGCATGCACCACCATGCCCGGCTAATTTTTTCTATATGTTTTCAGTTGGCCAATTAATTTCTTTCTATTTTTAGTAGAGACGGGTCTCGCTCTTGCTCAGGCTGGTTTTGAACTCCTGAGCTTGAGCGATCCTCCCGCCTCGGCCTCCCAGAATGCTAGGATTACAGGCGTGAGCCACCGCACCCAGCCTCAAATGAGTTTTTAATATTGTATTTTCTACTGTGGTCTGTGGCTTCACTCTTTGTTTTATTTTTATTTATTTATTTTTGGCTGGTCAAGTAAAGCAGTGGGAGTGGAGAAAACAATTGACTCTTTGTTTTGACCTTTTCTTTTTTAAAAACAAAGTTTCCCCCTCTGACTACTGATTTAATAAATGTTTAATAAATGTTAAGTATCTGAAGTGGAAAAACTCCAACAGCCCATCCATACTTGCAGACCTGGGGTTCTCAGGATGTTCAAAGCTTTCATTGACCTACAGCTTCTGGTTTCGACCAACAGTCTGGTTCATTCCGACTCTGACATTTTAGGACGTTCCACACGTGTGTGCCTGTAACTCCCCTCCCCCCGGCCTCTTCCTTCCCTCTGCAGAGATGCTCTTCTCCTTTCAACTCTCTATGCACAGGTGGCCAGAGCCACACAGCCTGTCTTTAAGTCAGGACTGCCCTGTCAGAGCACAAGGCAGGCCAGAGGAAGTGGTAAAGGAGCGGAGGAGAAGGCTCCTTTCCATCACCGAGAGGATGGGAAACTCTCTGCTGAGGGAGAACAGGTGAGTCCAGACTCCCTGCAGGGGAGCAAGGGAGTCGGGACAGGGCAATGCAGCCAGAAGGACAGAAAGAGGGCTGCTCTTGGGGGTGAAGGGAATTAGCTTAAGGAGCCTGCCAAGCATTCAGCGCCTACTAAATGCCAGACACCACATTAAATTTCTTATAGGTTTTGACTTCTCTGCAGAATCACAGTAAGTAGCTGGAGGAGGATAGCTGAGAGGTGGAAAGACTGTACCAAGGGAGGGTTATATAATAGGCGACCATGGAACAACTTTCTGGGGTCCCGAGAAAGGGATGCTCTCCTGAGCTCTTCATGCTCCACAAGGAGGTCACAGACACCACCACCCTTTCAATCACTATTTTAAGTTCAAAATAAACAGCAATCTTCCTGTCGCCAGGAGGCTTTATTTGATGTGGACTCCTTGCTAGCAGGGAGCCAGAGGTCATCTCAACGGGTAGAGAACTTGGCTTTTAAGTTTTCTGGACTTATTTTCCTCATTTTAAGTGAAATCATGATAATACAATACCTACCTTAGAGGGTTCTAGTGTGTGTGGTGCTGACATGGTGGCTGACACAAAGTCGGGCTTAATAATTCGAAGATAATTTCATTTTTTAGACCATCACCTTCATTAACATCAAAGCGCCATTGCAAAAATTAATGTCTAGGGACAATGAGCTGCCCAGAGAAGTTTTTACCCCACTCGTGGCCACTTGCCAAAAGGAGGCTTAGTGATCCTATGGAGAGCCTCAGGTCCCTTCCTGAGAATAGCATTGTCTGGGATTTCTCCTCCATGAGTCTTCAAACCCTTTGTCAATCCTCATCTTTACATTCTTCTACCAGATTATAAATCACTATTTTCATATCTAGTTGTGAGCTCCTCAAATGTAGAGATTGTTTCTTATTCATCTTTGAATTCCTGGTTCCTGGCATTGTTTCTGACACATAGCAGACACTCAGTTAGTGTTAGGTGAACAATTGGAAAACAAAGCAGAACAAAATATAGAAAGGATGTGAATGAGAAAGTAGTGATTAATGTCACATGTTTAAATTTGTGTTTTAGATCTGGTGTGGGGGTGAAGAATTATGACATTCATATGTATTCATTGGCTGGGCGCGGTGGCTCACGCCTGCAATCCTAGCACTTTGGGAGGCCAAGGTGGGCGGATTGCTCAAGGTCAGTAGTTCCAAACCAGCCTGAGCAAGAGCAAGACCCCACCTCTACTATAAATAGAAAGAAATTAATTGGCCAACTAATATATATAGAAAAAATTAGCCGGGCATGGTGCATGCCTGTAGTCCCAGCTACTCAGAAGGCTAAGGCAGCAGGATTGTTTGAGCCCAGGAGTTTGAGGTTGCTGTGAGCTAGGCTGATGCTATGGCACTCACTCTAGCCTGGGCAACAAAGTGAGACTCTGTCTCAAAAAAAAAAATGTATTCATTATAAAAAGTAGAAAATAAAAGTATAAACAAAAAATAATAAAATGGCAATTGCATTTATCGCTACTGATAACATTGGATGCATTGTCTTTAATTTCTGTATTCATTAGTCATTTGTATTTCATCTGTGAAAAGCCAGCAATGTCTTTTGCCTGTTTTGCTTTGGATTTTGGTTTATTTTGTTTTAGTGACAGTAAAAGCTTTTTGTACTTTAAAGAAATTAGTCCTTTCTCATTAATATTGCAAAAAAATTTTTTTCCAAGGCACACGTCTTGTGCCATTCTGATGTTTTATGGTTTTATGTTTATTATATTTTAATGATAACTGAATTAAACCTAGAAAGCTTTTTAGTATCTGCCATTGTATTATGCTTAAAAATCCTTTCCCCTCTCCAAGATAAGACAAATCCATACATATAATTTTTTGTGATTTTATTGTTTTACATTTAACCACATACATTTAATGTATGGTGTGATATATAATATTTTTCTTCCAAATAGTTGATATATTGGCCAAGCATCTTCAGTTCTATGCTGTTTTAAAATGTCTCACTTAATATATTAAAGGATCTGATTTTTCCACTTCATCCCTACCACCCATTTATCATCCATTCAGCACACCCCTACCATGTCCCTCCAGATCAAGTTTATTACAAAAGCTGGGGAAATTTCCCATTGAATAAAATGGCAACTACCCCTTCATGAGAGGAACTCAGAGTCTCAGAGGCAGGAATCTGCCAGAAGCAAACCCAGCCTCTCTTACTGGCTGTGGCTCCTCAGACAAGTTGCCTGATATTTTTGTCCTCACTTTTCTCATTGGTTAAAAAAAAATAAGATGATGATAACTACCTCAAGGATTGATTCTAGGATTAAACAAAATATAATGCATAAAATTCCTAAGATATAGTAAGTAGTGTTTAAGTGTTAGCTTCTTTATATTCAGACCCCCAGGTCCCCGCAAATGAAAAGTCGAGTAGGCAGAAATCCAACACAATCAATGAGCCAATTTGTTTTCTTTATTTAATCCTTTTCCTCCTCTTTCTCTGCATCGGTGCTTTCTGTGAAAGATGGCAATTTACATGAGACAAGGCCAGTACCCTTCCCCAATGTTTGTGTACAGTTCTTGCACCTGCACCAAACAGATAATGATAGCTAAGGAGGCCTCTGTCTGGACACTGGTATTTTCAGTCATGATGAGAATTCCTGGACATTTGGGAACAGATGATTTAGGATTAGCTGTGCATACAGTTGTTGGAGAAAATCAGCGGGCCGTTGTGGCAGTGAAGAGAATCTCAGAGCTAAGGTAGGTTATGGCACATGTTTGAGGCAGGAGCATTAACAGGTGTAAGGGCAACCAGGGAGAAGGTAATAGCACAAATGAGGAAAGTTAGAAAAATTATGAAAAGAAGCGAGAAGCCTGGAAAGGAAATACCTAGCCCATTTCTGATATGCTGAGTTTTAGGTGGCAGCGAGACACTCAAGAGATGCCTTGGAATCTGAGACTTCAAAACACCAAGCAGAGAACATCCAGGTGAGAGCAAATTCGACCAGACTCCTCCCAGCCTTTGCCCAGAAAGAGTAAAGTATGTCAGGTCCTGGACTTCACATCCCTGTGACAGAGGGCCCTGCCTAGACCCAGCATCGGTTATAATGGTAGCAACCGATGAAGACAAAATGGCTTTGAAACTTTAAACAGGAGATGTGCTACTTTGCTAGGAGCCTAGAGTAACCCCTAGCAACAGAAAATAGACCCTGTTAGCCCCTGTTATACCCTGTTATAAAATAAGGGGTCTTATTTCCTATTGTCTCTTTGCTTGCCGATCTCAAGTACATTTGTGCTCAAGCTCCATCCTAGCCATTTTACTTTAACTCAGTTTTCTGTTTCTGAAGTGACCACAACCCCAATGTCACGACAATTTGTTGGAGGATTTGTGGAGAGACCCTTGTGATCACCCCGATGCTATTCAACCAAGATTGCTCCATCAATTCTTTCTCACCAGGCCTTTTGAGTGCCTGGCCCTAAAGAATTCTCTCTAAGAAAGAGAATCTCTAAAATATGGAACTAGCATCCCAGGATCCAAGAATCCCAAAGGGTGGCAAAACCGTTGTTCTGTGGCCTGTGGAGTTACTTTTCACTTAATTTTGAGAGGAGCTTTTGAAAGAATAGCAACTAAAAAACAACCACTGTTGCTATTTTTTAACACCAAGGCCCACGTTAGGGGCTGGGGACCCAGAGATGCCCCCAACAGTGTACATTTCTTCAGTGGAAGCTGAGGATCATGTATAGGGGTCGCAGGTAATTGTGCATATGTTAAAGAAGTCCAAATAATGAAATAGATCAGAAGGGCCATGGGCATACCAAGAAAGAGATGGCCCAGGGAGCAGGGGAAGTCTTGGTGAAAGAGACAGAAATCTGGAATTGCTGGCGTATAGACTAAGGTTACAGGGATGTGTCTGACCTGCTTCATGGAGGTTGTCTGAACACATCCCAAACCAAATTACCCATATTGAAATGGAAGAATAAATTGCAGAAAAGTTGAGAAAGAGAAAGACCCAGTTTACAAATAGCTGTTGTCCATATTTAACTTTATCTCTGCCTTACAATTCCATGAGGTAAACAGCCCAGTATCCTCATTTTATAGATTAGAAAACTGTGGCTCAAGGAATTCAGAGATATTGATCCAATAACTCAAAATCAACCATCTCCTTTCATGTCACTGTCATATTTCCTCAGTGAATCTGGTTTCTTAGCATTGGTGTAATTAGGTAGTTTCCTTAGGATGTTTCTTTAGCAACAAAGCAAGAGATGTAAGCAAATGGTTTAAAGAGCACTGAAGGTAGCCTGAAGAAGAGGAAGAGCTGCAGCTGGGCCCTGTAGCCCCAAAGGCTCTGATGACACACCAACCCTAGAGGTTGCTAGAACACGCAGCAAAGCTGGTGACCACGCCCCAGGTCACCATGCAATCAGCCTCTCCTCCACTGTCCCTTCTGAGGGAAATCCACGTGAAAGCTCACTGCGGGAGACAGTTTTGCATGGTGTTTTCCAAATGCTTTTGCATGGTTTCCTGGAGATAAAGGGCTTCTACATTCAACCATGTAGGTAGTTCAGTGTACCACAAACTTAGAAAAATACACAGAATGATACTCAGACGTTAACCTAGATGTCTGACTGCCGACAGATTCTAAGCCTTTCTGCCATAAAAGAGATAAATCCTGTTATTCAGCTATACCACTGGAGTCAAGGTGATAGATTTAATGATCTCCTGCACCAGTTAGAGTTGCTTTGTTCTTGGCTATTCATTCTTTATTCATATCTTCATGAAGTATTCATTGAAAAAATATTTACTGCGTGTCAGGCATTGTGGCACACACTGGTGATGCATACCATGATGAACAAGATAAATATGAGTCCCAACTTAAGAAGCTCATGTTCTAGTGTAGGATATAGACAAGTGAGCAGACAATTACAATATAGCGTAAACTGGAGGAAATTCAAAGTGAAGTGGAAACCTATACAGATATTTCCTAACCTATACCTGAAAAAAAGAATTTTTTTTTATTTACTTTTTTTCTGGAGACAGGGTCTTACTCTGTTTTGCCCAGGCTAGAGGCTACAGTGCAGTGATGTCATCGTGGCTCACTGCAACCTCAAACTCGTGGGCTCCAGCGATCCTCCTGCATTAGCTATGACTACAGGCAAGTGCCACCATGCCAAGTTAATTTTTTTACTCTTTATAGAGATGGGGGTCTCACTCTGTTGCTCAGGCTGGTCTCAAACTTGTGGCCTCAAGTGATCCTCCCACCTGAGCCTCCCAAAGTGTTGGGATTACAGGTGTGAGCCACAGCATTCAGCCTGAAAAAAAAAAATGATTTCGATAATGGACACACACTTGTACCTTGATTTCCTGGAGATAACTCTTATGTGTTCTTTATCACAAGTAAATCTTTATAATTGAGAATGAGAAAATTTTTCCCTTTGCTGGGAATACAACAGAAAGTTTTTTTCCCTGACTAGGAATTGATAGTGTCATCTTCATCCTAGAAGGAAAAAGGCAGTCTATCATGAGAGATGTGTCCAAGTCACCTAGGATCAATACTCTCTTGGGGATAAAAAGCTACAGAAATCATTTTGTGATTTGTATCAATTTCTCTTGGGTATTTTAGATGCTGGGATTGCTACACCGCTGAAGGGTGTTTCTGCCTTCCATGGTGAGTGGAGATTTGTTTTTAGGTGTTATTTCCCTAAGTATGGTTTCAATGTGGTATTTGTTGTACGATACCTGTGAACTCCCTGCTGTCTGTCTGTGACCACAGCAAAAGCCTGTCACTAGCCCAGACACAATCACCTGAGAGTCGATCAGGGAAGCAACCCTTTAAGTTTGGTAAGAAACAGGAACAGTATCTCATGGGCGGTATCCTCTCCTCAAACAGGAAAGCATCAGAGGCAAGGATGAAACTAACATACAGAAAGACTCCTTTTTATACTGCAAATCCCATAGTCTCCATGTACAAAAGTGCACATTTCTGTCCTTTACAGAGATAATTTACAGTCAGGGTGATCATATAATATAACATCCAAACTGGGATATCTTTGAGAGTGAAAAGGATGCTAAAAATAGTTAATGGTCACTAAGTAATTGATAATGACATTAACCAGACTGAACAAACCAGGGCATATGGTCATCTTCCTTACAGCAGATGTTGTCCTTGTTTCCTGAGATGACAATGGGCTTCCATTACATTAATATTTATACTGCATTTTTCCAGGGGGTCTTCTATACTGTGTGCTCTGTGGGAGGAATTTGTTTGCTTGTTTTTGAGATCATAGATTAGAATTGGATTAGAAATAACCCTAACTCCTTCACTCTTATGATAGAAAAGAAATTGCTACTCTATCTTAAAAAATTCTCCAAAAAAAGAAACCTATAATATCACCATAGTTTCCTATCTATAAAACAATTCTCTATCAGATTTAGAAAAGGGAGAAGAGAGAAAGAAAGAGAGAAGCATAAGAGAATGCATTTCTATTTAGCCTCATCTTTCATTTTCTCTTCTTTTTTAATCTAATTTGTTTATGCTGAAGGAGGTATTATAAAAGTCATATAACTTTAACAGATTAAAGAGTTAAAAATAAGTTTATAGGTTTATATAGTTTCTTTTGAGAGGTTCTGAATATTGAAAAGACAAAATTTTCTTCTTTTATAGGAAAAAAACACACATTTTCAAAGAGAGACAAGATTCCCAAAAGGAAAGTAAGTCATCGCTTTTTTGTCATTTTCACTTAATTTCCAAACCGTCCCTTCTCTATGCTCCCAAAGCCCTTTGGGCATATTTCCAGTGTGAAACCCTCACATTTTGCTGCAATCTGTCCAACTGTGCGTTTTTCCCTACTAGACTGTGAGCTCGCGGAAGCAGGGGTTGGCTCATTTATCTCCACATTCCTCAGTCAGTGCCTGAGGTCTAGAGGTTGGAGGAGTTAACTGGGGACAGTCAGCACAAGAGGTGGAGGCAAAATACGGAGAGCACAGGGGAGGGGAGGGGTCTAGTGGCCAAGTTAAAGATTTGCATCTTCATCCTGAGAGCTACAGGAGGTACTGAAGGGCTTTGCACAGGGGCAGGTACGATCAGATTTGCATTAAAGAGATCTCCCCAGCTGCTCTGTGGAGAACAAATTGCGGCAAAGAATGACAAGAGCAAATGCCACAAAACCACTTAGGAGGATGGTGCAGTGGTCTCCAGTGACAGAACAGTGTTGAAGTTAAGGAAAGAGAAGAATTTAAGGAGAGGATGGTGAATAGTATCTCAAGTAAGAGAAAAAATAAGAAAGTGTAGGCCTGAGGAAAGGGCATCACATTTTTGAAGAAGAAAAACGGAGTTTTGACTCTGCCTTCTTGAGTTCAAAGCCTAGCCCTAGTTCATTCATGCTGAATCTTGAAAGCTAGGCCTGTTAGGTGTGTAAGTGAATAATATAGCCCTGCCACCCCCAGCCATGTCACCCCAGGGGATGGTGGGTCCCAGGGAACCCCAAGCGCCATCAGAGCAACACATGGTAGAATTAAAGTGGATGTTAAAACTCACAGATGCTTTTCTTATAATGATAATTACTAAAATCCTAGATGGCCATAGGCATTTATGGAGATGTGGGAATCTGGGATGTCACGATGGAAGGAGGAGTGTCAATCCATGCAGCATACAGAGGCCTCCACTGTAGGCTTCCATATGAGCACGTGTTTGCTTCTCATGCTGGTGTCTTTGCAAGGGGGTAGCAGGTGTGTCCACTTCTCTCCTCAATGGCCAGAGCCAGTTGGTTTTAAGTGAATTGGCTTTTGAAAAATTGGCCTCCTCGTGTTCGTATCTGCCAGCGGGTACAGGAACAGGAATGTTCAGCCTACGAGTTTCCTCTTCTGCAAAGCTTTCCTCTGGTGCCAGCCCCTACACTCCCACCACCCAATGTCGCCCATGGTGGAAATGACAGCCTCCTGTCTGCACTGTGCATCCTTCATAACCCCTTGTCTGCCTCCTTTGCTATCTTCTGAATCTCTTGAGGACAGGGACTGTTTTCTGATCCTTCTTAGTCTCCCCAGTGTCTGGTACAGGGTAAGTATGCAGTGACTTTTGCATAAGGAAGGATGCGGGTGGAGGAGAAGAGGGAGACAGGAACAGAGTATGATTTCCTATCCAAAGGCCCGCCGAATGTGTCTCCCTCCTCTCGCCTCTCAGACTCAGCACAGGTCTAGCTGTTTCTTGACCCTCCCCAGGGATGTGCTACAGATCAGAATAGCTGGATAAGGTCTACTCCAGCTGCGCCCTAATTCTCTAGTTGCTTATATTCTAGTCTCCCCTGCCCTTCCCTCAAATCTCCCCATAACCTGAAATTCATTGAGTGTATTTTCTCTCTGCAGACGAAGGAACACCAGCTCCTCCCATCCAGGTAAGAACAGCTCTAAGACATTGTCTGAGACAATGGTAGAAGTGCAGGCCCTCCAGATGGCAGGAGAAGTTGGTCTCTCACACCCCCTCTGACCCCTCCATGGAAGAAAGACTTTGGATGCCAGTGCTTGTGAGCCCAGGTGGCACACGCGGGACCTGGTGGCAGAAGCAGCGGCCACTTACTTTTTCTGTACAATTATTGAAAGGAACTGACATGTACTGATCACTTTGTTTATGACAGGCAACATGGTTTACATGCATCCTCTCGTGTGACTGTCACAACCTCCTCATGAGACTGCTACTATTATTCCCGCACTGCCACTATTTTACAGATGAGAAAACTAAGAGATTTAGTGATATTCTCCCAAAACCAGACAGTGGACAAGATGGCAGAGCCAGGATTCAAAACTAAGTGTCACTTCAAAATCCATGTTCTTTCCCGTATACTTTGCTGCTTTGCTTTTTATCTCCTTAGATTCCGTCATGAGTGAAACCTTCCCTTGAGTTGTTTCCCTATTTCATAATACAAATATCTCTAGCCTGAGTGGTTAAATATCATAACCCAAACACATTAAGCTATCATCAGATTGTTCTGTTTTATAAGAATGGGCTACCCTTGGAGCCGAGACTTGGGGAATCGTATGGGGGAGGGGGGTCAGGGGTGGCTCTGGAACATGAGGCAGAGGACACGCCTGGGTAGGCTGTGTAGTAGGGCAACATGGGCATGCTGGTTGTCTTGCCTAGTGGTTGGGGTGGAGACAGCTGTTTAGAAAAAATGCCCAAGAGCTGGGGAGGAGGTGGCTGTAGAAGACAAACTTTACCTAGGGTCAGACCTGCATTGCGACTGAAATGTAAAGGGAATGACAAGAGGCCAAACTTGATCATGGCTCTCCTTTGACCAGCAGGGCACCTCTGACCAGACCTATGCAGAGGAGCTGTGCTACACCCTCATTGATCACGGGGTCCTCCAGAGAAGGCCATCCGGGAACTCCGCTGAGGAGTACTATGAGAACGTTCCTGGCGAGGCTGAGAGGCCCAGAGAGTACTCGAGAGGAACTAAGACTGAGTATTCACTTCTGCATGTGCCTTCCACCCCGAGGCACCCACCTTGCGCAGAAGATGTATATGAACTTCTCGTGCCTCCCAGAGTCTCCTCTCACTTTCCGCAACAGCCACGGCTGCTGACAGCCCCTCCTGAGACTAAGTTTTCCCATATATAAAGCAGCAGTTAGAAGAGCACTTGTTGAGCATCAGCAAATAAAAATTGGGGGTGAGGGGGTGCAAAGATCTCCCAGCTCACCTCCCACAACAAGCCTTTCCCCACAGAACATGGTTTGCAAACCACAGGGCCTCTTAGATTCTATGCAAAAGCCACATCCAAAGACCAACCAGTTATCCTGAATGCCACTATTTGAGAAAAGATTGACCATCTTTGGTTCTAAGTGGCTTGGGGTGGGAAGTGCGAGGGGCTCCCTGGTTCTCCTACAGCTGTGCACACCACAGAGGGTTCTGTTCTTCTTTAGAGATCTTCTTATAAAGTGTCCCCATCACATTTTTCTCTGAAGTCAGAAGGAAGCTTTACTCATCATACCACTATACCATTATACTACCCAGCGGGGAGTCCACTCATTACAGCAACCTTCCAGCTCAGCCACACCCCCAAGCGGAGCCAGTGGTGCTGCTCTCACTCCATGCGTCTGGGCCATGTCCTCCACATAGTGTCCTCCGTGGCTTCCTTGGGTATGTGAGGTTGAATCAGGAGGTTCCCGGCCAGATTTTTATATAATTTTAACTTATATGATTTTGTTTTTAATTTTACATTTCTCCCTCAAAATCTTAATAAGATAATCATAGCATCAGAGATTGTTAGAGTAGAAAGATACTGAGAGATTCTTCAATCCCACTATCCTTTTTTGGCTCAGAGAGGATAGTTTGCCCAATGATACATTAAAGCTAGTGGCAAAACTTTATTGAGAGCCTGATTTTCTCCTGCCTTCCAATTCAGTGCTCCTCCCATATACTACATAGAAGACCTTCTATAGTAAATGTACATATTTAATAATGTGACATATAAAAAATATGAATAAAATGTTCACATGGGAAAAATAACACACACACACACACACTTTCTCTAATGAACACTCCACTGTATACCCTGGTTATTTACTTTTCCTCATCTTTTCTTTGGTGTTCCTAGAATTATATCTATCCTCTAAATGAGGGGTCAGCAAACTATGGCGCCCAGGCCAAATCTGGCCCACCATCTGTTTTTGTAAATAAAGTTATTTTGGAACACAGCCACGCTCATTTGTTTACATACCATCTATGGTTGCCCAACCATGGGAGAGTTGAGTAGTTGTGACCTAAACAATAGGCCCTACAAAGCCAAAAATATTTACACATTGGCCCTTTCTGGAAAAAAAATTGCAGCCCTCTGCCCTAAACGATCATAGTTTGGGACAAACTCAACAGAAATGTGTTTGGTTATTGAGGCATAAGAGCAGGTGCCGATAAAACGGTGTAAAAATATTAAACCACAAATTGGATGAGTGAGACTAAGACAGTTTAGCAAATTCATCTATTTCTACATACACACCTGTGTTCTCAACTTGCTGTTTTAATTAACTTAACATTAAACTTAATGTCCTAAGTTTAAGGATGTTAAAATAATAAGAGTTTTGTTGAAACAAGCAGTAGATGCATTGTGTTTACTGTTTTGTTTTCAAAGTTAACCAAAGCTAAATAACTTTGCCATTTAAAATGTGCTAAGTGCCAAATGGAGATAAATCCAGTTGCTTGAGTGTGAATGTCACTGGTTTGCTGAGACTACAGCCAGTCAGTGGGCTTCAGTTAGAGAGCCAGTCACATCTTGGTATATTGTCTTCTGCTAACTTTCTACTTGTAGCAAAATTTTTTCCTCATGGAACCCTAACTTTGATCCATGGCCAGGATTCACTCAGGTTCAAAAGAAGCAGTGAAATACTGTACAAGATGTAACGTGGCGTAGGGGAAAGAGTGTGGACCCCAGAAACAGATAATCAGTCATTCAAATTCTGGTTCTATCTCTTCCTCCCTCTGTGACTTTGCACCTGTTACTTGGAGGGTCAGCTTTTTCACCCCATAAACAGAAGGATTGCATCCAATGTATGCAAATCACCTATCACAGACTCTGAATAAATGACACCATAGAGGAGAGAGAAATAAACATCTTTTATGGTGTTTGGAGAAAAACATGCTGATGGATCTGGTGATCCAGGATCACCCAGCAGTCCTCTAGTGAGGCAGAAACACCCAATCCATGGGGTTATGCTGGGATTTTTCACGTGGATATTGGACCATTGTGGAAGTTGGTTGGTTGAAATATTCCTATTACAGTAAGTTATATTTGTTTGAACCTTATCCTGTCAAAGCATTACCTGTCCCAAACAGTATATACCTTTTATCAGGAACATATTAAGCATAAATACTTAACCAAAGAAAGTTGTTCTTATAATAAAGGGATTACGAAATCTAATTATTTTTGAGCAGAGCCATGTGGGAATGCTTCAAAATACTCACTATAATGTATATATAGATTTGTCAATCAAAAATATTATTGAGGCCAGGCGAGGTGGCTCACGCCTGTAATCCTAGCACTCTGGGAGGCTGAGGCAGGAGGATTGCTCAAGGTCAGAACTTCGAAACCAGCCTGAGCAAGAGCGAGACCCTGTCTCTACTAAAAATAGAAAGAAATTAATTGGCCAACTAAATATATACAGAAAAAATTAGCCAGGCATAGTGGTGCATATAGTCCCAGCTACTCAAGAGGCTGAGGCAGAAGGATTGCTTGAGCCCAGGAGTTTGAGGTTGCTGTGAGCTAGGCTGATCCCATGGCACTCTAGCCTGAGCAACAGAGTGAGACTCTGTCTCAAAAAATATATATATTATTGATAACAAGAAGTTGAAGAAAAGATTCTATGACATAACTTTAATGTACTCAATGTGTAAAAGTCTCAAATTTTCTAGTAAATACATTTTAATGTAAAAAAAATCCACTATGTCAGTATATAATGCTGATCCTGTTTTTCATAGATTTCAGGATTTCTGATGAAGCTGTTTGCCATCTTTACAGAAAATGTATATTCTCACACACACACACAGACACACACACAGACACACACACAGACACCCCATACACATTTGTATATGATTTGAAGGGGTTACGGATACAACACCTCAGTATAAGAATCCCTCTTCTTGATAGACAAATTGAAGCCGAGCATCTAAATTAGTCTCTCAAAGCACAGATATAACCAGAACACACCCCTCCCCCACCCTGGTCTTAAAAGTGTACATAGCCAAAATTCAGAGGAACAATTTATGCAGCAACTGCAGACTCTGTGGTTTCCGTTTTACGTGCATACCAGCATCCATAAATAATCCCCTATTCTGTGAATAAATTCTTTTTAAAAAAAGAAGACAAAAATAGGAAGAGGGCATAGATAGGGCAGGAAAATCTACTGTTGACAACAGGTTCAAATGTTAATGTTTTTAGGACAAACTTGGGTGAGAAGCACTTCAGATATTCTCAAAGACAGAAGGTCATAGGCAGAACAGAAAAAGGAGTCTCTAGGACTCCACAGCGGCTTGTAGAGAAAAGGAGATTCTGTTTACATTTATCTGACTCTGTTCTTTTCTAGGCCTATAGCCTATTAAGCTCAGAAAGCCACTTGATCTAAGTGTACCTGGGTCCTGCCAACTGTTCAATGGGTTTCCTACAGAGGGTTCTTTTGCAACATGCTGGGTGAAGCACTGAGTGGTCATTATCATCACAGAAAGTCTTCTGCAGTCTGGTGGCCTTCTCCCTCATTTCATCCCTTCTCCAGACCACTTGTGCTCCTCACGGACTGCCAGGTGTCAACCAAGCCTGAACTGAGCGTGCCCCTGGGGCTGCTATCAGGCCATTCATCACTTACGATTGCCCAGTAGGCTGGACTTTGCCCCCAACGAACCATGGAGCTCTGGGCTAGCCCTTCCAGCTTTCCAGGACTTGGTTTCCCAACTGTAAGATGGAGGGCTCCCTTTTGATGCTAAGTCCATGATCTCTAATCATATAGGAAACATTAAATGATGTCTGTGGATAAAGCTGCCCACAGTGCAGCAACAGTGTGAATTAACTTATTTTAAAGCAATGAAACAATCACGGAAGAGAAGGGAGAACTTTGAGAGATTTCTCCCATTTTTCTTAGCATTGACCAGACTCTGAATAGGGCAGGAGTTCATGTCCAGAATTCACATCTAACAGAAAAAGGAGAGAGAGAGCATGGTGGCTCATACCTATAATCCTATCACTTTGGGAGGCTGAGGCAAAAAGACTGTTTGAGGCCTGGAGTTCGAGACCAGCCTGAGCAACATAGTTAGACTTCATCTCTACAAAAAACACAAAAATTAGCTGGGTGTTGTGGTGGCATGTGCCTGTAGTCCCAGCCACTTGGGAGGTGAGGCAGGAGGATCGCTCGAGCTCAGCCATTGGAGACTGTAGTGAGCTATGACCACGCCACTGCATTCCAGCCCCGGCAAACACAAACATAAAGAAAGGTAAATCTGCTTATTCAAATCCCACTAGTCAGTGCTTCAGAATTCAGTTAGAGTCCTATTTCCTATACAAAGCCTTCTCCAATTAAACTATACCGACCACCCTTTTCTCTGACCACCCACACCCCTACGGTTTGCCTTTCTTTGTTTTTAACACCTGGGTATTTTTTTCCTGCTGTTTTCTGTTTCATCTGGGCAGGTCCTGATTCCCTAATAACATTAGCAGCTTCTTTTCTTATTGTCTTCTTCTCCACTGGAATCCCATATAGGCTTCTTCTATAAGACACATCACTTTTAAAAACCTACAGAACTAAATTAAATTGAAAACCAAAAAAAAGATTGGACACATGGCTAGAATTTTGTTGGCAGGGGGAAAGGAGTGGGTTCCACTGATCTGGCTGTCTCCTCTCTATCTGAAACAGAGCGGTCACCCTCCTCCCATAGACATGGAAGCAAGATACTGAGAGTGGGGAATGTGTAACAGAGGGAATGGCCTGAAAAATAAAAAAACCAGCAAAAAAATATTTTCTGGCTCTTGGAAACTTCCCCAACTCCTTGAGAACTGAAACCTGCATCCCTGCCTCAGGCCAGTGGTGGGGAGGAGCAGGGAGAAGGCCTTTTGCTCTTATCCCAGGTGGCACCAGCCCCTCAGCAGGTGGCTGGAGGAGCTCACAGGCTTTGTCTTTGGCACAGATGGGACAATTAGAATAGTTAACCACAATACAACTAAGGGGCTCTCCCTTTAAAAGATCAGTATTTCTACCTACTTTCAGGAAAAAATTGGATTTTGAGATGAGAAGGTCTTCCATTTTTCCTCCTTTGCAGGCAAAGTAAATCTCTTTCCTCCTCCCCAAAACATTTTTCCTTGTTCTTCTGATTTAGCCTCGTGGACAGATGCCAAGTTTTCGGTAACATATCCACATCTAAGTGGCTTCCAGAAAAGAGCAGTTTTTCTTCTCAAATCCTTCAATGGTTTCACAGATATCTGTTGAAACCTTACAAGCACAAGGCATTATGTCTGTCATATAAGATGTGTGACAGCCAATACGTTTCTCTCCTATAGCAGAACAGCGTATAAGAAAGCAAGGGTCATTTTTTCCAAACACCTCAAAATGCTTCAGTCACAAAGGTCAGTCCTTTCCACACTATTTGGCTCAAAAAAATCAAACCTGTGGAAAGTCCCCTTTATGACTTGCAAATGGTCAAAACCCAAGACAAAGTACTTGCATCTTGGTGCTTTCTAAAGAAGAAGAGAAAGAATGAAACCAAATCCTGTTTCCAGACTCAACGGGCCCTTCCTTCCAGCCCCAGAGAGGGCCCTCGGAGGAAGAGGAGGGCATGGAAGGCCTCTCCCTGCTCTAGCTGGAGCAGAGAGGAGAACCCAGCCCATCTCAGCCCAACCCAGCTAGATCTTATTCACTCTGAAGAGGAAGCTGCGCTCAAGGAAATGAAAAGATCACTTCCAACACCATTTACTGCAAGAAAATGCCAGCCCAAAGCACAGCCCTGGAGAGTCAACACCTTTGAGACAAATGGGAATGCAACAATGCAGATGCAAAAAGAATTTATTGTACATGTTTTTAAATCATTCTCCATTAAAATTCTCCATTATTTTCTAAATATAAGAAAGCCTCTAAGGCACTAAGGCTCACATTTGACATGTAAAAAATAAAGAGGAAGAAGGGAAATCCACTAGTGTCACTAGTTTAAGGAACTACCCTTAAAATGAGACAATATGCTACAGTACATGTATCTCCTAGTTAGATAAAAAAGCAAATTCACATTATTCAGTCCTGGGTCATAAAGAGCTCAAGTCAAATCTAGCCTGTGATAAACAATCTGCCACACACCTCACACAGCTGCCCTCACATGGGCTTGCTCCCACAGCTAATTTAACTGAGAGATCGGGGCTAGGAGTCTCTCATTGTATAACCACAAAACTCTTTCTCTTGGTAAATTCTCAACAAAGCAATTTTCCCAACAAAACATATACTCTGTTCCCTTGTGACAGGCAATTCTATATCCACAGACAACCCATACAGTCAATAATATTCCTCCTAGCTCCCAAATGATCTTGTCTTAAGCTTCCAAGGGTTTATTTCCAAAGGACAGTGATTCTTCCTGTATCACAACCATCTGTGATAAGATACACAATCAATACCTAAGGACTCTGGGCAGTAAAGAGCCAATGTGTAATATCCGCAGCAGATGTTAAACAGTCTTCGTGATCTCTGATGGAAGTTTACAAAAATATGGGGTGACTATCCAAATGATAGTAGTATGTTCAAATCTCAAAGGGACTCATGTTTCCAAAACAGGTGCTCAGGAATCACAGGAACAATGAGGAGATGCAAAATAATTAAGAAACATACATCTTCTTCCTGTAGCTATAGACATATACACAAATATATACACACACACACACATATCTATATCACAGTAACATTAGGTTGATATGCCTAAGGCGGGTTTGCTAAGATACCCAGGTGTCTTACACGAGTCATGGAAGTAGACACACAGCTATGCTGCTCGGGTCTTATAAAGTGCTTTCCCTGTCCTCACGGCCTGGCTTAGAGGTAGAGCTAATATAACGGTGGGAGGGAGGAGGGGCATTTCAGTGAGTGACTGACTCAATCTCCCTCACCTGGCTGCCTGCCCCTCCCTGCTCCAGCAGCACTTGCTAAGAGGACCCTGCCTAAAGGGGGCAGTGCACCAACCCCACCGTAAAGAGAAAGTGTCCACGTGTGGGCAGAGGCAGCTGGTGCTTCAAGAATAGCAGTGACCTCACATGCTGTGGCGAGCGGTTTCTCTGGACATTGAGCCAGACTTTGTAACTGTGCAGAATCGGGAGAGAAAGGCCCAGTCTCCACCCCTCTGGTCACTGGTGGGTTCTTCTCTATTGATCCACAGGATTTTTTCAGTGAAACAGAAAGAATGTTCTTCATCTCCAAAACTCAGTGGAGCACCGCTTCCGGACATGGACCGACCTCCACCACTTCATTCTTGAAAAGAAGACACAGGGTGAACAGAAGTCAGTAATTTTTAAAATCATGATTATTGTAAACATTTATGTTTTTATTCGGTTTCGTTTGAGTAAGTCTTGGATAAAATTAGAATGTTCGTGAATTCCTAACAGAGGACGTTTACTCTTCAATACACACACACACACACACACACACGCACGCGCGCACACACCCCACCCCCTTGGAATACTTTTCAAAGGGCAAAATAACATTCATTATTTGTTGCTTACTGCAAATGAGCAACATGATAAATATTCATGATAAGCATTTTGATGTGGCTTTTGGATACTAAGAACATTTTAACATTCAGTCCTTTATCATAATCTAACCATAAAAATACCTCTGAAGCTTTAGTCTTTTAAAATGTTTATGACACAGCATGAAAACTTCTGATGCAGGAAACGGTGCAGAGCGGGCCCTGGTGGAGGCGCACGTGCCAGACCTGCACTCGCTGACGCTGTGCAGGGACAGCCCACGTCTCCCCAGCAGGGTTCTCAGCCTTGGCACAACCGGCATCTGAGGCTGGAGAACTCTTTGCTGTCGAGAACTGTGCTGTGCACATTGTAGGGTGTTTAAACTAGGTCTAAACTCTGTTTAGAGGAGTCCCCGGCTCATGCCCACTAGATGCTAGTATCTCACATATACTTTCAGTTGGGACAACTAAAAATGTCTCCAGACATCGCCAATACCCGTGGGGGGTTGGGGGGGTGGAATCGCTCCCAGGTTGAGAACTAGTGCTCTATGATTAAACTCTTCACTTTCCTGGAGAATCCATAAACAATGCAAATGGTGCTCCTTACGCAGAGAGAAGCCTCTCCAAGGAACACACGCACTGCCCTGTGCCAGCGTCACTCATCAGCCTACACCAAAATGTGCCAGCAAGATTCACTGTTCTCACTGCCTGGAGTTATTTCCTCTTCTCTCTCACAAAAATCCTGCTTTGTTTTTTTTTTTTCCACAGTCTACTAGTACTGACTCTTTCCCATGTGAGGAAACAGTACCAAGTAACCAATCTCTGTCCAAAATAACTCATGCTTCTGACTTATCCTTTGGCATTAGTAAAACAGACTTCCTCATCTTACCTGGGCCCCACCTATCCATAAGGTGAAGGTGATCAAAAACAGGGAAGGGTGAGGAGTGAGGGGTTTTAAAAATTCCTTTATAAATACATATTAAGGAAAGTTTTTATTTTTACAATGAATTAAAATATGCCTGCAGCCAGGTCACAATAATTACCGTATTTCCAAGTTACAGAATGAGAAGCGTACACACACAAAACCGCTCAGAAATCCAAATTACAGACTAAATTAAGGTTCCACCTCTAAAGTACACACATATGAAACTCCCATAGACCACAGGATGGTATCGAGGGAATCCTTGGAATCTCTGAGATTGTACAATTTTATGTAGTGAGGAGGGGTACGTGCATTTTATTTTCTGTGGAGAAGGGACACAGCTGTCTTCCAATCTCTGAGGGAGATTGGAAGTATCCAATTGGAATTGGATACGAACCAAACATATGTCATCATCTTAAGAATCTTTGCTCTTAGAAGACTAAGAACATTATCACTTCGAGGAACTAACTGCCCAGTAATCGCAGGGATGGGAGGTGAAGCCCGCCAAGCCCACACTGATGTGTGCGTGGAAACTGCCCCAAGAGCCCACTGGCTCTCACTTGGCCTCTCCCACCACATGTCTTCCCCTTTTTCAGAGCGGCTCTGGGCTCATCCCTTCCTCTGCTTGGCTGCTACGCGTCTCTCTTCCTTCCTTGCCTCACTACTGGTCACTGTCCACCCTTCCATTTGAGAGGGGGCTGAAACTCACATTCCTGAAAATGTCAAATGGCTCAAATACTGCACATTCATGCTCTGGAAAATGGGACATGGGTCACAGAAAGTCCCCGCAGAAGAAATGTCTGAGGGAAAGAGGACAGAAGAGCAGGGACTGTACAACTCACGGCTGCATCCCCAGCGGCCAATGCAGTGCCTGGCCCTGGGGAAGAGGCTCTGAGGCCACTTGGCCGAGCTCGGGGGTCTTCTCAGAGCTCCTGATGCCTCACAAGCAATGCCTCTATCCTGCTCTGTATGGACTTCTCGGCCTCTTACCCTCTCAAACCTTTCCTCTCCCTCCTCCCACCTCCCTCACCTCCATTTGGAAGGAGCTAGCACCACAGTTCATAGAGGGGCCTCAGACATTCAACACCAGTCACACCACAGCAGTGGCCCCAACCGGCATCACACGCCTGGTTACACAGGTGGCGGCTGAAGGCTTGGGGGTTTTTCCCTTTCTTTTTAACATTCCTGTAACAGGGGCATAATCTCCTCACCCCACTCACATATGCTGTCTACCTGACCCACAGACACACTTTATTTACTCAGGGTGCTCTTCGAGAAAACTATTTATTCAAGAGAATTTTCCAATGGAACTAAAATTTGTCCTTCTGAAGGTCGTTCCTTTTATTCGTTTGGGAAAAGAAAGCTTTAAGAACTGCTGCACATAGCTCTGTGCTTTCTTAGGCTGAGAGTACTCTACTTTCTCTCCCATCATCAAGAAATGTCATAATAAACACCTCTTTTCCAACCATGTAGTAACGCATGTGCTTTGCAATCCTCCGTTCCACTCTTTTGATTCTAGATGCTGCTACTGCACCTGCTGCTAACCACATCTTCTAATTTCCCTTCTTAAGTAGTATTTACTGGGTACCTACTAATGCGTGGAAAGTGTTTTCCATGGACCGTGGATGAGCTAATAAAACACCCAAGATTGTTGGCATCCTAGGCTAAACAAGAGCCAACGTGTCTCCAAGTGACGTATCAGAAGTGAGAAAGGATATGAGATCATAAGCAGAGGCAAATGCTCTGGTCCAGAAGCAACAGAAGGACATTTCCCAAGTGGGGAGCCATTTTTCCTTCCAATCTTCTTTTTTGTCAGGTTTTATGCAAAGCGTTAAAAATTCTCAGAGTCTAAGGCTGGCACAGTGGTTCATGCCTGTCATCCTAGAACTTTGGGAGGTTGAGGTGGGAGGATTGCATGAGGCCAGGAGTTCAACACCCTGTCTCTACAAAAAATAGAAAAATTAGCCAGCATGTTGGCGCATGCCTATAGTCCCAGCTGCTCAGGAGGCTGAGGCAGGAGGATCACTTAAGCCCAGGAGTTTGAGGTTGCAGTGAGCTACAATGACACCACTGCATTCCAGCCTGGGCAACAGAGTGAGGCCCTATCTCAGAAAAAAAAAAAAAGTTCTCAGAATCTGACACGTAGGGTGTTGGCCATGTTCATTAAATAACATATCAATTTCCTTGTTCTGTTTTCAGTTTTAAAAGTAAATGAGTAAATTTGTTTTAATTTTCTAGAGAAAGAAATTAATTTGCTTTTTTATGCCCCTCCATTAATTTCTTAATGAATTTAGTGGCCTTCAACAGAAAAACAAAAAGATTATCTCCATATGGAGATAATCTTTCAACAACTTAGCTATCCCCTTTATTTCAAATTCCTCAATACTTACTTCTCTTGTGAAACCACATAAAGGTTGCTAATGATGTTGCAAAAGAGAACATGGGATTAGAAGGTGGATGAACTATAAGAAGGAAAAAATTTACCAACCTTCATCTTTATAGTTCAATTATCTTTTCCATGATTATTTTTTATAACTACAATGTCTGCTTACAGAGTGCAGGGACTAGGTAACCTCCACAGAACATGGAACATCCCTGCACAGAAGCACCATGGGCTGAGTACACAAGTTATTGGATGAATGATTTGACATCATACCAGGTCACCAAGGTTGTCAAACCAAACCAGACCATCTGTCCCCAGTCTGGTTCACTCATTTATCAGTACAACTCTGACTTCTTTACTTGCTCTACTTACCGTACAGCAAGAGGGATTCTGGATCGAGCCCCAGACTCTCACAACCAGGTATGTTCTGATCATGGAAATCCTGTAGCAAAATGCCCAGCACCAACTCTTCACTCATCATATACTTCATAAAATTGTCATTATCTGATGGAACCCTGAACTGCAGGTGGTAGGTCACTGTGCTATTTTCACCACTAAAAGGCAAATCAAACAAGAAACAGAATCACACTGCAACTCAGGAAACCAAAATTAGCAATAACATTTTTTCAGTGCTACATGTTCTTCCAGTACAAAGTAGCAAAGGGTGTTCTGTCCTAGAAGAATGTACTGTCCTAGGAGAATCCTATTCCACAGGTCCATCACAAAAAGTTGAGGTGATCCTGACCTCCTCCTTCCCTCTAGTGCCCATCCCCTCAGAGTCCACTTGGAGAGGACATCAAAGGGAGAGGCGCATCCTAGCTATGGTCAAGGAAGATGCCAGGGTTGACAGGTTGTCTGTCCCATGTTGGGAAAATACGATTGAGGAATTAATGAGGTGTGGCTCATAAGACCATTATTTTTTTGTATAACCCAATATTACTATATTAAAGACAGAAACAGGAGTTTGCAGGGTTTTGTCCTAAAGGAATGTGTGAACTCAATGGTTCACTTATTAGAGGCTGCTATCATGGGAAAGCTCTCAAATCTCCAGTAGGGATGTTTTCCAGGAAGGCTTCCTGGTATCTCAAAATCTGTGAGCTCCCCTGTGTCTTAAAAGACAAGACAAGGCAAACATGGCCCACAGGATGGGAGCCCAAGACAATGAGTGCACTTTGCCCAGAGATGCGCCCCAGTGGTTATAAACAACCTGTTTTATTAGAGATGGGTTTCCTGCTCTCTCCTGTCTACCTTTAAGTCTACCATAACTAATCAAAGATATATACAGTCACTATACCTCTTTTGTTTTACCTTTGTTAACGGACAACTACCTCTTTAGAAGCTAGCCTCTGAAAGACTTTGTACCTGTTTGTTAACCTAGATAGATTAGAAGCCCCTTGCGAGGACTTCTGACCCTAACCCACTACCTGTATCCCCTAGCAACTGCATTCCCTGATATGCAAGTATGTTACCCTGACAACTGGTAATTGATGTCTGTGATTATAAAAACCTGTATGAATCTAATCATATTGCTGGCATTTGTAGAGATACGCCAGTCCCCCAGGGACTCCCTGATGTGTTATATCTGATCTTTACATATATATATATATAAATAAAAAACTATAAACTATACCTTAGTCTCTGTGTAATCTTTTATTTCTCTCGGTTGCCTATCAATTTCCTTATCCTCTGGGGCGACCCCTATCTTAGGGCCTTGGCTCCCTGGGAAGAAGCAGCTGATCTCCTCACGGGCCTGCCTCAACTACTCTCGCCCTGCAGTTTGGCGTAGTTGGCAGGATACCCGAAGTCTCAACCTCAGCCTTCTCCGCCTAAGGCAAGCCCAGGGAGCCTGCCCTTTTCTCTTCATACATTCTCTCCTCCACATTCTTAACACTGCCCCCACGAACGCATGCCAGAGCTATTCAGTTTAACCAGCACTTTATTCAACCTATAAAAATGTTTTAGGCTCCCTGCCATTGCCTGGGTCCAGAACTGCTGAACTCTCACAGAGACTGCACTGTGTCCTGCAAGGAATCATAATTCCCTGGTTTGTCCCCCAAGTGAGAAACTTTTCTGTCTCAATTTCAGTTCCAGAGGCCCCTAAGGCAGGAGGGATAAGCTTTTAACTCTCAGTAATAGGATCTAAGGAAAATAAGTTTTTATCTTCCTAGGACATATTTTTCCCATTTCTAAAATAAAAATAACCATAGGGCTATCCTCAGTTAATTAGTAGCTTATGCTGCTCTTTAAACGTTATTTCAACACTTAGATTTTTCACATTTATTCTATTACTTTGGTTCAAGATGACCCAGATTAAGAACCAGCGATAAAATAATTAACAGGAGATGGTATCTGAGACTATCACCCTAGTGAAGTTTTACGGATGCATGACTTAGGCCACTGCCCTGCTAAGGGGAGGCAGAGCTCCCTCTTGTGGCCAGAGGTCACATAGGCCAATACTTTTGCATTTTACCAAGTGGCTGAGGATTCAGTTAAAAAACTCTACCACAGCCAAGAAATGTGACAAACCCTGTGGGTCACATGAATAACATAGTCAGGACCCTGGAGAAACTCACAGCCTCAGGGCTGCCACTATAGGCAGGCTGGAAATGCACTTTCAAATTCCAATGGAGCGACCCTAGTTTGCAGGTGTCTTTACTTGTTCTCTGAGCTCTGCCCTCTAATTATGGCTAATGAGGGTCAACGCCTAGACAGGCAGCCACCCTGCATTCCCATGGGCAAGGACTGGGGCTGGCTAATGAAAAGAGCAGAGGCTGCTTTCAGAAGATAGGGTCAGAAGCTGAATGAGAAGATCTAGTCCACTGTGGGACTTTTCAGGGAAGCAGTGAATCCTGTGCCCTTTGCTCCAGCTGCCCACTACCAGAGTGGGTCTGCCAGCCGGTAACCCAAAGGACGTTGCTCCAGGCTCCTGTTCCAAGACTGAGGACGGGATCCTCCTGCAGATACAAACGCACACGCCAGGGGTTTGGCTGTCTCCTGCCCGTGTGCGGCATCCTTTTGGAAGCAATGGCTTTTGTTTCTCTATTCAGCGTTTTAGAAACTCGGCCTGGACTTCTTCAAACAAAACAAAAATATTTTCCAGAGAGAATTTCTTTATACAAAATACTAAAGTTCCTGGCTTTTCTTTCAAATAACTTCTAAAAACAGATTCTCTAACATTAAGTATAGGCCAGATTTCTAGCCATGTTTTAATCAGTTTTCTGATGGGTTTTCCCCAATATCTACCGCCACTCCTGTTATATAATCCCAGCTACTCTGGACCCATAAGATAGGGATGGATCTGGGAAAGGCTCCAAAGGCTCTGAGGGAACTTCCTTTCTTTCTCAACTCTGCCTCAGTCTTTGAATTGCAAGTTGAGGCAAGGGCATGGAGGAAAGTGCCTTGGGTCTGATCATGCATACCTCCCTTTTCTATGGGCATTTTAGCACCCATTGTTTATGATTAAAATAAGCAATGTTGAAGATGTCACGTAGACACAGGGGATCTATAAAGAAGGAAGATGGAGATGGCTGGACACTTAAATGTCTGCAGACCTCAGGTCCATTTGGTCCTGCCCTGTGGTACTACCACCTGCTTTACACACTTCCCCTCCCAGGTCTGTTATGGTTTGAGATATGATATTGCTTTTGATGGTCACATTCCTCAGACATCTTAGGAACAGTAGATAATAAAGTTTTGGTGTAAATCTTGCTCAAATCATCTCCAATAGTCCTAATGATATAAAAGGATAATAAACTGACCCTTTACAAACATCCTGATGCCTATAGCCCAAGAATATTAAAGATCAGGGGAAAATTTAAAAAAGAAAAAAAAGTACATATGTGTGTGTATATACTACACAGGTACACAGAAGAAATCACACCAAACTATTGATAGCTGTTAATTTTGTGGCAGGGCATGGAATTAGTTATGGGTGGTGGCAGTGGAGAAGAGAAAAGGCTGAAGGCAGATTTTTCCTGTTATATACATGTTTTTAATGTTAAGCAAGGAGAATGGAGTCCTGGATTATTTGGCTCCTGAAAAGCAAAAGCCAGGATATAGATTGTATCATTTCTATCATAGCATTATCTGAGATTTGTTTCCATTTCTACCCTTAGCTTATCTGAGCATACATCGCTAAACATGGTTCACCAGGGACTGTCTTTTCCTCTCTACTGTGTGACCTTGGTTGAACCGTTAACTCATTAACCATTAATGAACAATTGATCTAGCCTTCCTTTTTCTCATTTGTAAAATAAGCGAGTTGAGCCAGTTGGTCTCCAAAGACCCTCTCTCCCAGCGACAACACTCCCTGACTCTATGATCATTGTCCTTCATGCTCTGAGGATCAGGGAAACCCTCCCAGGAAAATGGTGATCAGGTGGGGGTGGGGAGGGTCTGTTTCCAGAGAAGGAGACCAAAATGTAATGCTCCACACTCTTACCTGAAGTCCGCTATTCCAACTGAAGTAAAATAACGACTCAGAGCCGGCGATGTACTGTACACATCTGTGAGCTGAAACAAACCAACAAACAACCACACACATTACTGACAGATCCTAGTGCACATCACCTAACAAAGCAAAGCTTCTAGACAAAGGAAATTCCACTCTAGCTAGAAATTAACTTATCTAGAGGCTCTGGGCCAAGAAATAGGAAGGCTTGAGCCTACTATAAGCCAAACTCAAGTTAACACTAACTCAAAAGACCCACATTTATGAGGACCAAGTGACTTGGCTGGGAATTTTCAACCTCTCGTTTAAGTCACACTGACACCTTGTGGCCTTAGTGGTGCAAGTGGTCAGCAGCTGGAGCTCACAGAAAAAGACCACGAAGTAGCGGTGGGGGGGGGGGGGGTATACAGCACCACAGACCACCCAGCACCTGCCACCACAGGCCAAAGGCTCCTTTCTTCCTTCTCCAGAGCCTCCTTGTAAGGACACACAGCCATGCTGAGCCACAGGTCTAGCACTTCCCCTGCACAAAGGGACAACGTGGGGAATTGCAAAGATATGGAGGTTTTAATTTATGCATAAACCACTGCAACCATCACAAAAAATAAACCTGTGTTCCCACTGCCTATGTTTCATGCCTTCACATTTTGCTATATTGAGCTCAGCCCTTTTTAAAAAACAAAATAAGACTAAAGTGACTCCTACAGACACCGTTCTGTTTTTCTTTCCTTGTTCCCTCACACTAGCTGTCACCCTGAAGCTGGCATGCATCCTTTCCTTGCATAATTTTATAAATTACTACTTCCTTCTGTAGTCATAATATATAATTTAATTTGCATTTTTATTCGAATAAAAGTTACAATATTACACATAATCTTCTATGCCTTGCTTTTTTTTCCACTCAAAATCACACTTGAGATTTACTCCTAAGGTACATCTGGATAAAGGGCATCCATCTATCTCCTGCATAGACTCCATTAAATGATTGTACAGACTTACCCATCGCCTACCGATGAGCATGTGCGCTCTTTCCAATTTTCCCCTGTTACCTATGCCTAAATGGTCTTCTTTGAATGTCTCTGTGCATCTCTTCTTGTACACGTAAGAGTTTCCCTTGGGTATATACAAGAAATGGAAGTGCTGGGCCCAAGAGAAGGTGCATTTCCAACTTAACAAAGTTGTTCTCCCTTTTCCTCTCCCAGCAATGGACATGTATTCCATTTCCCACATTCTTGCCAGCATTTCAGGTTACCAGACTTAAATTTTTGCCAATCTGAGGGGTATGAAACAGTGTTTCAGACTGTTTTAATTTGTACTGCCTTGCTTGCAAAGGAAAGCATCTGTTGGTGTGTTTATTAACTGTTTGGGACTTCTCAACTCTGAACTGCCCATTAGTTTCCCTTCTTTCTCTTGGGTTATCTTTTTCTTATCTATCTGCCCTGGTTGGTTTTATACTCTGAATGCTAACTTGTTGGTATTGTGTTACACCTATCTTACACCCAAGCTTTGATTAGTCATGTTTCAGAGATAGGAATCCTAACCTAGTATGAGTACTCAAGAACATGTGGCTGAACATATTTACATTGCATTTCTTTTAAATTTACATTGGAAGGTTAAATGCCTTTTTCTTTAGCAAATTGGTTCTAGCATAAAATAAGAGGACCACCCTGGAATCTGGTTATACTCCCCAGCATGGACCCAGCTGTGGGGCTGGCAGGAGCCATGGCAAGAGTACTGCCAGACCCGCCCTCAGCCCTGACACTGTTCTGGAAATCCCACCAGCACCCAATGCTGTCCTTGTGCTGAGCCAGGCATGCCCAGCTTCAGCCATTATGGCTTCATTAGTGCCCCATTACTTTACCCAATAACAAACAGAGGAACATACAAAAAACAGCAGTGCCTTATGGGGAGTTCACCTCGTCTCCCACCCAATTCCAAACGGAATCTCAAGGAGGCTGCCCTTCCACAACATGCTCCCACTTAATTCAACAGGTGCAACGCAACCTCTCAAAGGCAGAGTGGAAACAATCAGAGCACCTCTGCTATTTGTGCTCCTCTAATCTTGTCGTAACGGTTGTAATCCTTATAAGAACCCAACAAAACAGGCATTAATATATCTCCCCTTTTACTAATAACAAAAACAGTACTCCATTCCAAGAGGTTAAGAAACCTGCCCAAGGTCACTCTGCTAGTAAATGGTGATGCCAAAATTCAATCCTAAGTATTACAGTCACTAAAACTCAGCTTATTCCCATTTTACCACACTACCCACTAGATCCCCAAGTGCAGCCCCTCGACTGAATCCAAACTTCACAGAACCAATCCCTTTATTAAAAGGATTTGTTCTGTAAAATTTGGATTCAGTCAAAACGCCACACTCAAGGATCCAGAAGGTCATGTGTAGCCCTAAGGCCGCAGGTTCCCCACCCCTTAGGAACAGAATGTTGCCTGTAGGCTGATAGTTTCATTTAGAAAACTCAGAAACTAGAGAAATAGCTTTTATGGGGCTGCTCAAAATGATAGGGAGAAGGATGAGGATGCTATAAATAGGAATTTTTTTAAGCACTAAAAAATAATAATAATAAATAACAATACTGCTTCTTTCTTCCTTTTGGATTGAGCTTCCTATGGCAGAGATGATGTCTACTCTTCCTTCCAGTCTTCTCTGTTCCCTCCCTCTCTTCTTTCCTTTATTAACCCTTAGGGCCTAGCACTGGGTTTTGCACATAGTAGGCTCCCAGTAAAATTTTTAAGCTACAATTTTAAGTTAAGATATGGCGTGGTAGATGAGATCTCTTTTAGTGTTCACTCTAAGATTCTTTTTGGTGGCCTGACCCCTGCTGTATCTAGGACATATTTGCATTTTGGGAGCTGTTTGTCACACTCTCCACTTTGGGCCCAAAGAAGTGAAACAGGGGACTCCTCACCCCTTGCTCTGGTGTCTACAAGGCGTGGTGCAAACTGAGCAAGAGCCCAGTGAAAGTCTGACACAGTGGCTAACTAGAATCCAGCTCCCAGAATAAGAGAGGTGTCATTGTTAACTCCTAAACCTAGCTCAGGGTGCAGTAGCACACCACGCAATTTTACAGGTTGGCTTAAGTGGAGTAATAGCCTTAGAGAAAACTCTGGCTGTGAGATATGACAGGGGTAGGAAAACTGTTTAGAAAAGCAAGGGAAAGGGCTTAAGGTTCCAATATTGTGACATGATAAAACTATATATACTATTTAGCCTCTGTCTCCAGTTCCTGGCACAGAACTCCTAAAACTCTTATTTCCTGGGGGACAGGAGGGCTGGGTGTATCTTTTATTCTAATATTTGGTCTTTGACCCCAGCTTCTGACACAGAAATTCCTTTGGAATTTCTTGGGTGACAAGAGTGTCTTTTGTTGTAATGAGGTGACTCTTGGTGGGTTCCTGGATGGGGGCTGGTCACAGAAAGACCAAACCATGAGTAGAAGCTTGGAACTTTCAGGCCATCCCCACCCTCCAGGGTGGAGAGAAGCCAGAGAATGAGTTAATAATCCATCATGCCTATGTTTATGATAAGCCTCCACAAAAATCCCTAAAAGACAGGGTCTGGAGAGCTTCCGGGCTGCTGAATGAATCTACTTGCCGGGAAGGCGGTGCACCCGGAGAGGGCATGGACGCTCCGACATGCCTGCCCTATGCACCTCTTCATCTGCCTGCTCATCTGCGTCCTTTGTGACATCCTTTATAATAAACCTTACCTGAGTTCTGTGAGCCATTCTAGCAAATGGTCAAACCCGAGGAGGCTGTTGTGGAAACCTACAGTTAATAGCTGGTTGGTCAGAAGCACAGGTGACAACCCAGATTTGTGATTGGAATCTGAAGCGAGAACAGTCTTGTGGAGCTGAGCCCTTGACCTGTGGGTCTGCACTGACTCCAGATGGACAGTGTCAGAAATGAACTAGATTGTAGGACACCCAGCTGGTGTCAGAGAATTGGCTGGTGTGGGGGAAAATGCCCACACATTTGGTCACAGAAGTGTCTGCACTGAGTGTGAGTATAGAGAAAAGCAGTTTTTCCTATGCAAATACACACTCCCATTCACCTTCTATATCTGGACACTTCTGGAAGTTGACTTAATAGAGAAAAGCGGTTATTAACCTGATAGTAAGATAGTAAGTAAGTTGTTAATTTTTATTCCTGAGCATATTCGGTTGGAGAATGAGGGGCAGGAGTCCTCCCTGTGCCTTACTTTTATCATCTGTAAATCAGGTAACTCTAAAAAAATGTTTTTCAAATTTCTTTATATGTAATCTTACTTGTACCTGTGAGGTATATTGAAAAAGTATTGTGATTTCCACTTATCAGAGAGGGAACTGGCTCAAAGAGATCTGATTTGTGTACTTGCCCCAGGTTCCACTGCCAGGCCCTGTTCCTTTGCCACTACACAGTGAAGAGCTAAAAGTAACTGGAGAATTTGCTCATGTTTAGAGCTGTGCAAGAGATATGGTCCTAATGTGAAAAATTAACATCCATTTATCTTGGACATAGAGAGTCCAGTCTGTAACAGGGCACAGGTGATGCTGACTCATTTCATTTTTGCTCAGCAAATGCAAAACCTCTCCATTAAAAAAGCAACCAAGAAGAAACTAACAAGAAGCTTCTCACTTGGCAACTTGCTCTGGGAAGTAGGTGGAAGGAAAGGAGGAAAGGGAACTGCAGATAAGATATAACAAGGAAGAGGAGGAGAAGGAGAAGCCTGGAGTAGTCATCACAGGATACAAACTCCTGTGATAAAAAGAGCAATCAAATCTCATGCAGCTGGGCACTCAGAAACTGACTCTGACGGGACCAGGATGGAATGAGGTCCTTCGGGAGCTTCTGTAGGAATCAGATGGATGTGAGATGAAAAGGGCTCACTCCATTCAACCGAGGAATGACAGAGAAGTCTGGCGGATGACAGGCTGGTCTCATTCAGATCTTCTTATCGAAAGCCTGCCAGGTCTGGCTGTGAACCACCCTGCCTTTGAGAGGATGACCAGGACTGCCCCATAAGCCTCACGGCCTGGCTGCAGAGCTCCGTTACTGCACAGGGGTTCATTCTCCTGCATTTCCCACTCCACAAATGATGCCACCTTCCATCTGCCCAGTCGCTCAACCAGAAGCCTAGACACGGCTCTCCCTCCCCACCATCCAACCAGTCACTGAGTCCTGCTAAGCAAGAAAACTTCCTAAATCTCACTTGAGCCCTTCATCTGAGCCCTGACCCTGCTCTGGCTCAAGCCTCCATCATTTCTCACCTGGCCTTCTAACTGATCTCTTCCTCTTTTTCCACCATCACCCAGAAAGGCTAAAATGAAAATCTCTGACCATGGCAATCTGCTGATTAAAATTTTTTGCTCCTAACCAAGGAGTGGAAAAACCACACAGCAGCGAAAGCCACTGCACACTACTGTGCAGATCCCCTGATGTCACATGCTCTTTTTTTTTTTTTTTGAGACAGATTCTCACTGTGTTGCCCTGGGTAGAGTGCCGTGGCGTCAGCCTAGCTTGCAGCAACCTCAAACTCCTGGGCTCAGGCGATCCTACTGCCTCAACCTCCTGAGTAGCTGGGACTATAGGCATGCGCCACCACGTGTGGCTAATTTTTTCTATCTTTGGTAGAGACAGAGTCTCGTTCTTGCTCAGGCTGGTCTGGAACTCCTGAGCTCAAATGATCTGCCAGCCTCAGCCTCCCAGAGTGCTAGAATTACAGGCGTGAGCCACCGTGCCCAGCCGATCACATGCTCTTTTATCCAGAAAACTCTTTTCAAAATTTGTCCTCCACCCCCACCTCAGGTAGCTTAGATGGCCATCCTTTGCAATTGTGAAACACGCTGTACATACCTCAGTAACAGGACATATCATGTTGTTTTATAACTATCTTTGTAATTACTACCTCTACTTGGACCATGAGCGCACTAAGGGAACAGAGTATGTGGCCCTGACACTTGGCCTGCTGTCTGCCATACTGTACAGACCCTCAGTGAATACTATAGGTTGAATCAACTACAAGGCCAGAGTGAGAAAACAGAACACTGTCCTCTAGGATACACATGGCAAGAACCCAGGGCTCTTTTCTGTGGCTTTGCACTACAGAAAATACATTTACAACAAGCACTATTTTATCTGGTAAAATCCAGATAAAGAATCCGAGACTGAAGCCACTTACTCCACTGCGCTGTGCCAATTATTCTAGCAAAACTCACATTCTAATGTTAAGAACTCAATAAACAATGCATTAGTCATAATTACCCTTTTGGTGAGCAGGTGAGGCAATTCCTCTTCAGTAACACACTCCTCTGGAATCTTTAGCATGACCAAGAATGTTTTATTTGATGATAATTCAAGTATTTCATTTTCGTCTTCATCAACATAAGTTACTAAAGAGAGTGGGGAGGCGAAAATAAAAAACAAAAGTAAACACCTGCATAAAATCACACATTTATTTATTTCACTGACGGCTATATTTAAACATAACAATGAGCGCTCATCAAGGGTAAAGGCTGGGCACATCAAGCAAGGATAAGCAGAAATGCTTTCTCTGCTCAGTAAAAGCAAATAAAAGACAGGGCCTTGCCTCCATCATGGTAAAAGTTTTGTTGGTTTTATGCCAAATGGGTCTCAGATTCCACTGAATACAAACTAGAGGAAAGGCTGGAGGGAGTGAGTGTGAAGAACATGAACTTCCTTGAACTGAACCTTCTTAGCTAGGTACACGGATGACAAGGCTGGAGCCAGGAGACGGTGGGGTGGATGAACAGTGGGTGACAGGGAACGGGGGAGAGCAAGCAACTTTTTGCATCACCTTCCAGTTCTGTGCTATCAAAGACCACAATGAAGAAGTGATGTCATCAAGCAGAACAGAGGTGGGACTAGAACATGAGCGTGTGAGCCCACGTCTTGATGTCTCCCAGGAAGGCAGGGGACAGGCATGAAGTCATCACCTCTAGACTATGTCCCACGGGAGAGGGATGTTGACACACAGTTTGCAGAAGGGAAGTCAAACTGCACTCAGAGCCCTGGGGCATGCAGGAATTATGTCCCTGGGACAATGAGTTCAGTGTTGCTGCTTGTGTTCTAATGACTGCTAGCTAATTGATTTCTAAGCAGTTAGAGCTAAAGGAAAACCACACAAAGCCAGGAGCCAGAAGCTGGCACTAGAGCACTAATTATGCTCCCTGGCTCCACTCCAGCCTCACACAGGCCCCACACAGGGGACTACCTCTCTGGCCCTGAGAAAGGCGTGGGTTGGAAGCACCAGGTGCATGTGTTGCCATAGACATTTCCCTCAAATCTCATGCTTCAGATATAACATCATCGCCTCATGTACTGGACTTTGAAAAGGCCATAGTGGAATAAATTCAGTGTTTGTGATGAAAGGTCAGGTAAGAAGTAATAAAGATCCTAGTGCTTATTCCCAGAGGAAATCTGGACATGTGAAGTGTTTGGGGCAAGGAATGTGCAGAAAAGAGTCAATACAGCAGGCCTGAGACTGCTAGCATTGGAAGGGCCTGCTCAAAGCAGGCCCCTGGCTAACATCTGGGAACTTGGATTCTGGTAGGGTTTCCACCATTCCCTGATAAGAGTGATTCATGTGCCTCAACTGTTTGTACAAACAATATGACTAACATCTACTTTCCTGGATTTTTGGTACATGCTAGGCAAAGGCTATGTTCATGACCAACCCCCAATAAAAACCTTGGGTACTAAATCTCTAATGAACTTCCCTGGTAAATGACATTTCACATGTGTTGTCACAGCTAATTGCTTGAGGAATTAAGTGAAGCCTGTGCAATTCCACTGGGGGAGGACTCTCGAAAGCTTGCTCCTAGTTTCTGGATTTTGCTCTAATTAATCCTTTTATGTAATGTATCTCTTTGCTGTAATAAATCATAATCACCAGTACAACCATATGCTGAGTTTTATAAGTCTTCCTCACAAATCATTCAATCCAGGAGTGATCTGGGGACCCTCAAACACAAGGAATTATCTCTGCATTCTTATTTGCTGTTAGTCATTACATTATTTTTCCTGATGATAAAAGTTATGCCTTTATAGCAGAAAACTTGCAAAGTATAGAAAATTAGAACAAAGCAAAGAAAAAATTACTCAAAAACCTTTAATCAAGAGGCTATCCCTCATATTTTATATTATATATTTGAGGTGTTAATGAACAGGTAATTAATATCCTGCTTTTTGCTGATTGTTGCTATTGTTACTTACTTATTTTGATTCTTTTGTTGTTAACATATCAAAAGCTATTCCCCATATGCTTGAAATTCCTTTCAAAGATTATTTTAATGGCTCCATAATGTTCGTGATAGGCTCACCTATTTTCTTAAATATGATATTTATTATTTTCAGCTTTTCGCTGCTATCAATAATGTTGCAATGGATCTCACTGAGCTCTACACCACCATGTAGATTTCTACAATAGATATCAATGCCTCAGAAAGGAACAGGAAATGCCAAAGGATAACACTGGATTCAAATAATTGCTAAACTCAAGAGCACTGAGAAAAGATGCGAAGTTTGAAAAGAAGTCTCGAATAACAGCTCTATGACATATATTTAACTTGTATCACCCAAATAAAGAATCTGTACAAAGAGCTTGATCAATAGTTGTGTTTGTCAAAATAATAACAGCAGGAGCAGGCTTACCAGCCAGGAGAGTTTTTATGTCACTAATGAGAACAATCTGAGCAGCAGCAGAAAATGTGTTTTTTTATAAAAAAAAAAAAATCACAAAAACATATACAATATGTTAAAAAAAATGAAAACAGCTCTTTGGCTAGAATATAAGAAATGAAGCTGGAGAAGGAGGCCTTAAATGCCACATGCCTTCATAAGGTAACAGAGGGTTGATAAATGTGTCCCACGAAGACAGTAGAGGCAACATTTACGGGAGGTTAATCTGGTGGTCATGGATGGGATAAAATGCAACCCAGAGAGAATGAAAGCAGACAGGCCCCAGGCACAAGATTGGGAGAGACCGATTTCACTGACAGCAGTGGGAACAGGAAGGAAAAAAATGAATGGGCAAGTTCAAGACAGTGGCAACAGAGTTGGATTTAAAGCTAGTCAGACTCAGTTTGAACCCCTTATTAGCCATGTGACTTTGAGCAAGTCATTTAAATCTCTGAAGTTGTTTCTTCAACAGAAATATCAACACCTGCATTGCAGATGATGGTAAAGATGAGAATCAACATTCATAAAGTACCCAGCATGGTATCTTGTAGTAAGTGGGAAAATTGTTATCAAAACTCTACCAAGTAATAACTGATAAGAGTTAGTCTTATCTAGACATAGGAGAGAAGAAAAAAATCAAAAATGCTTCCAAGATATCAAACCTGGGTAACAAGAAGAATAATAGCTACTGTATTAAGCATTAGGTACAAACACTCTGCTATGCAGTTACCTTGTGCAATCCTGAAATCAACCCAATGAGTTAAATATTATTGTTTTCATTTTAAAATAAAGGCATTGAGGCTTAGAGAAAATGCTTAATCTGTTCAGGTCAATGAGCTACTGTGTATCAGGGTCAAGGTTCATTTATATATTCAGATTCAGAAATCATTTATATTTTACAAATGTGAAAACATGCCCAGAGGGTCAAAAAGTTTGCCTAAAGTTACACAGCTGGATACTAGCAGAACTGAAATAATCCTGGTATCATATAAAGGCTGAGTGAATTGGGGAAAGGGTGTGCAAACTGGGAAAGGGATATCCTATGTTCTGAATGTTTATGCCCCCATCCCCCAAAAATTTGTATGTTGAAACTTAATCACTAATGTGATGGTAGTAGGAGGTGGGGGCTTCTGGGAGGTGATTAGGTCATGAGGGTAGAGCCCTTATGAATGGAATTCATGTCCTTATGAAAGAGGCACCAGAGAACTACCTTGCCCCTTCCACCATGTAAGGACACAGTTGGAACATGTTGTCTATGAACAAGAAAGTGGGCCCCACCATACACAAATGTGCTGATGCCTTGATCTTGGACTTCCCAGCCTCCAGACAGTGAGCAAGAATTTCTATCGTTTATAAGCTGCCCAAATTATGGCATTTTGTTACAGCAGCCTGAGCAGACTAAGACAGGATGCAGATGAATAGCAGTTTCACGTGGATAATGATCGAAATGATGAGTTATTTCAAGGTAGAGATTAAATCTCAGGAAAATGATACAGATGCAGATCTAGGAATCACCTTCCAGAGGGTGTGGCTGCTGCCCTGGGAGTGAATGAGCTCTCTTCCAGAAAAAATAAAAAATGTGAAAAGTAAGAAAGCTCCTGGACACAGTAGGCCATAATGCAGAGGCCGAAAGCAAAAAAGGCAAAAAAGACCTAAAGTCCAGGAGTTCTGCAGACTCAGAAGAGTGCAGTGCAGTTGAGAGAACTGAAGGCTGCAAACAGGGCAGGAGATGGAAGAAAGGCTGGATTTTGTGAACAGACAATTGCTAGTAACCTCAGGAAGAACAATTTGGGACAAGTGGATACACGAGGTATAATAGTGGTCTGGAGGCCAGAACCAAATATAGCCCTTTCTTTCTGGAAGTTTGCCAGCGAAAGAAGAGAGAGAAAAACTATCTAAAGGAAGTAGCAAGAATCCTGATGGAAGACTGTTTTGAAGGAGAGATGATGCTAGCACATTTAAAGAATTGAGAAGAAACCAAGGATGCTTAGAGAGACGGGAAGATATCTGAAGGTCTCTGGATCAGAAGCTGAAGGGTCTTCTATGGAGAGCACAGTTAAGGAGTCAGTCTTGGTAGGTGGAAAACATCTGAGATTTGAAGGAAAGATGAACAGGTGAAAATGTAAGGAAATTTCAAGGTACTGGGTCAGAGTTGCTATTCTGTTGCTGCCCCAAGCACCTTGGTAGCTTACAGCTTGTTAATGCCATCTGTTCGGGACTTTCCCACGAGTCACCCTACACCAGGGAGCATACCCCGTGCAAACTGTCAGTCTGCCACGACCCTGTGGCATCACAAGAAGTAGCTCTGATTCACAACTCAAAGACAAAACAAATCCATTCAACACAGCGTCACTCAGGAAGTCCCCACTTACATCTTGGTACCACAGCATTCCTACTTGTGGGAGGGCCTGTAAATGAAGAGATTAAAAGGATCTGGCAGAAATCTGGGCGAAGTACTGCTGGGGGATATCATATAAGAGTCCCCAGAGTGTTGTAACTTTAAATCCTATTTCAAAGCATTCACCTCCCTCTTTGTCACACTTTGGTTTCTGCAACATTCAGAATATTTTCCCCAAACCGAAGAAGAGATTCATCCGTAAGGTGCTACTCAGGTCTCTGCCCTCCCTGACTGGAGTGAATTAGTGAAGAAAGGAGAACATTTGAGAATGCATAACTGGCTATCCAAATTATCCATAAAGAGAACGACCTCGAGAAAAAGAGGAAGGTTTTTTTTTTTTTCTTTACCCTTCACGCAAAGGACTTTATGTTCCTTAGGGAGCAGGAGAGAATCCATTAATATCTTTTCCCTAAAGAGGTGGGACAAAACCAGGCCTCCAGACAACAGGATTCCCTGGACTCTGCCCATAAAATTGGACATTTAAAAAACATTTCAATGTTCACTGTGAGTCTGGTGGAGTGCTGGCCTCTTCACGTACAAAGCCCCCACTCAATGCCTTGAACTGAACCGTGATCCTGAATTTGTCATCACCTCAACAGCATAACAAGGGCAGGGTAGTGGGAAAGCCCACCCCAGGTTCAGAGAATAAGAAGTGTGTACTCTAGAAAATTAGCAACAATAATAAAACCAACTACAAGTTGGCCTGCTTTTATTATCACTGTATGCTGGCAATTGTTAACCACGTCAGTGATAAAATATACCTCCGCCATGTGCAAGCTGCCCTGGAGATCCTGTTGTCCCCTCCCCAGCTAGTTTCTCTTTTTGTTTTGAGATGCATTTACTGTCCAGTTTTGTGTCCACCCCAGCTGCACAGTTCTTAATGCTTCTTCCTCTAAGAGAGGAAGACTGCAGAGCCTTGAGGCAGGACATTGATGGGTTTAGAGGAGGGAAAGGGGCAGCAAATGGCAAATGTAGTTCCTGAGGAATCTTAGTCTCCCAATAAATCCACAGAGCCACAGGTACAGCCCTTGACTCTCTAGACAGTACCCTTTCCCAGGTAACAACATTTTCCACATAGTACCTGAAGGTTCTACAAATATTTGATTCATATCAACAGGCTTGGCAATTAGGCAGTGCCTGATTATTTCAGATTGTCTTCCTAGAAGTGCCTACGGAGCTGCTCTGTCCCACCCCTTCTGGCCTAGTTCTCCTACTCCCACGTAGATGCCAAGTAAAATAAAAGTATTTCCTTAATTAAAAAAAAAAGTTTAAAAAATCTCTCTTACAGCATTAACATACTGTCTTACAGCATTAACATATGTCAAAACACGAATTTACTATCAAACTAAAAATGAACTTTGCACAATGTGTTAAAAAATGCTTCCTTGAATATTATCCTATAAACTGCATGTCTCCAGAAAAACTTAACAGAAATAGAATACCTTCCTTTGCCTGTTGCTCTTTGTGAGTTGAAGAGGTCAGATGACTTTTTGAGAATGAAAGACAGATCCTTAATATTAAATGACTTTCTGAGAATGAAAGACAGATCCTGAATATTAAATCACCTAGACCTGTGGCATCATACTTTGTGAGAGGCCCAGATGCCAACAGACAAATTGATCATCTTTCAGGATAGAACCAACTATCTGTGATAGGACAAGAGCTTGTGGCTCAGCCCCAGTTTCAACATCCACATGCTGGAGCTGATGTGAAGAGGAAGTATCAATGCTCACACCAAAATTATGGTCCTCAGCATGATGGAGGAGGTACAGCACATCTTATTAGCTTCTTCCTACCTTAAAACCAGCTATGGCCTCAAAGACTCACCCAACCCACCTAAACAATGCCCTAACTAACTAAGCAGACATGGTACCTGCCTGAGAAACTTACAGTCTGGAGGTTGGCTGATATTATCAAAGTTTTCCTATGCCTTCAGGTACTACAAAAACCTTAAGATAGAAGATTAAGGCATTGGGAGAAAGGGGAACAAGAAGTGAATGGCAAACGTACTTCCTGAGGAAAATTCCTAAGAACTCCCCCTGGAGAGACACAGGGAGCCCCAGCCTTGCCCTCATTCTATGACTGGTTTAGTCACTGACAGCCCAACTCCACCCAAACGCTCATGGAGACCTGATCAAGCTCAGGAGTATCCTAGCTCCAGACAAGCCCCTCTCTACTAACACCCCCACATATGAATAAAAACAATTTTTTCTTGCCTATTTTGAAATTGAAATGATTGCCCACTGGAGGATGCTGTATTTATGTATTGCAAAAATGTTAATATTGATAATCACTAAAAAATTGGTAACTACCTAAAAAGCTTTAAAATTATATAGAAGACTGCATCATGTAATCATAAAAAAATGATATTCACAAAGAATTTTTAATGACTTGGCAAAATGATATTAATATAACATTAAAGCTATTTAGGTAGGTCACAGACTATTTAAAAAATCTGATATCAAATTATTTTTAAAATATAATTAAGAAAAAGACTAGGAGAAAATATAGTAAGATATCATTACTATAGAAGGTTTTATGGGTAACTGAACCATACTGTTTTTAAATTTAAAAGAAATAACAAAATGAGATAATATATGTCAAATATATAGTTATATAGTATATACTTAGCAGCATGTAAGTTTTTTATACACCATACGACACAAATATAATAGTTATTTCTAAAATAAATTAAAATAATAACAACTTTTAGATACATGTTCTATAGAGTTTTTTAAAAACTCTTGCAAATATATTACTAATTATTTTATTATGATAATAATATAACAGATATACTAGATGAAGTTCAATAATTGTTTTTATTAAACAAAGAAGAAGAAAAAGAATTTCAAATAAGCAAGTATCGAGATGTAATAAGGTTTAAGTAAGTTAAAAATTTAGGAAGACTCTTTAAGATCCAATTAGCAAATTATAAAGTAAAACTTTAGTCTCCATATTTCTTCTGGAGTTTACAAAACAAACAAGCAACAACAACAAAAAATACAAAGAACAAAAAAAAATTCATCTCCCTCCCATACAACAAATTCCAAGCCAGTTTTATATTAACGTTCTAAATAACGAAAGAGCAATGAGTGCATCTTCCATGTTAACGTAAGTCACAGGCTTTAAACAAGTTCTTAGAACATGTCAATTCTGTCCCATTTACGTCCTCTTACCTCCATGGAGCCATAAGCCTATGATGATCACTATAGCGAAACCTACAAAAATGGAGACGATGACCGTCCACAGTTTACACTTTCCACACAAATTCTTATTACAGGAGCTCCAGGTGCTTTCCCTGTTAGCCTAGAAGGCAGAGGAAGATCGTGAGGTAGTCACGTGGTTTCGACAGACATTCTGAATATCTACTAGGAGCTAGGAAGGCTGCGGGATCCTGACCTCAGGGGGCTACACTCTACTGCACGAAGTTTACAAAAAGCTACATGAGGGCAGAATGGAACCTCACAAAGAAGGTAGCAAGAAAATGCTCTGGGGGCTCTGAGGTGGAGAGGACAGGTAGAATTGGGAAAGATGGGTTTGGGAAGGCATTCCAAACCCAGGAAAGAGCAGCCGCAGTGTGAGTCACTGCAAAACTCTTGAACTCTCCCTTTTGTCCACAGCCTCCTGGCAGCACCATGTGGAGCTCCAGGTTATGAGTGTTAGGAGGGTTAGGAGGGGCCTGCACCTGCCCCTAATGGTCCCATCACTCTTCTTCTACTTCCCCCTGCACTAAGAGGTAATGCCTAATGGAGACCATGGGAAACAATGGACTATGATGGGTGAGGGGGTGGGAGGGTGTCTCTGTATCTGACATACCTGGATTCCAATCTGAGGTATACCACTTAAAGGCAGGGTGACTTTATATACAAGCTACTGACACTCACAGCCCACAGTGCTCTCAACTTTAAAATGTATAAATCTAGCTCACAGGGCTGCTGCAAAAACTAGAGATAATGGTAACAAAGCATCTGCTAACAGCTAAACAAAGATTAGGAGCTGGACCCAGGGGAGCAAACGCTCCTCCGTCATTACTCAGAGTGTCCACCTGTCCCACAAAGCAGCAGCAGACGCTTGAGGAGATACTCTCAAACTGACACCTTGCTCACTTTCTCTCCCATTCTTCTTTTGCTGGTGGCCTTCAGAAAAGGAAACTGTTAGTCCACATTCAGGCTACCATGCCTGGATGCACTTCAGAGTCACCTGGGGAGAATTTTAATGACACATACCTCGGCCCCACCGGCACCTAGGATGTGGACAACCACGTTGTAGGGGAGGTGGGTGCAGGCCCTGGCTTGTAACTTTAAACCTTCCAAAGTGCATCAACTGACTTACCAGGGTTGAGACCCCTGGTCTGAAGCTTCCCACCCTGAGCCAGGTCAAATCCCTCTTTTGTGGACACTTTCCTTTCCACCAGCCCTCAGTGATATATCCCAGCTCATGGGCTGTCCACATAGCTCATCTGCTGCTGCCACTGACTGCCCTGTCTCATGCTCAAATACAAACAGATACTGGCCTTATCTTCCTAGGCAAATTGAAACCACATACAGGGAGGGGTGGTTCTTAAACTTCCTTATTCTTAGATTCCACACTTTTGCCCCCTACGGGTAATAGACATTTAATGTGTGTTGCTTAGTTGTAGAGGGCTCCAAAATTTTTAAGAACGTACTTTGAGAAAGCTTAGAGTCAGGGTCAGATGCTGGACCCCCTAAGTGCACTCTACACTGGCTCTCGGGCCCAGCCTGTCATGGGTGTGAGGGGAGCAATAAAGGCCCTGGGGCTCAGGAGTGCAGGGACAGGGCCACCTCACACCCCTATGGGAAGACTGCAAAACTGCTCCAAAGCCACCAAAGCCAAGGGCTTAAGAAGACACATGGGGAAAAAAAATCCCAGTGCAAGGAATCAATTTCTCAGGGAACAGAAACATATACCCCCACTTACAGAGCTCCTGGGACCAAAAGACCATGCATTGTTTTCAGTCCTTATGGACTGGCAGCTGGGACCATAAAGATCAGCACAAAAGAAAATGACCTGGAGTCTCAAACAAGCCACAGAATAATTGTTAGTGCACCTCCCTGTCCTCTTGTGCCATCACTTAGGCTGTTCCTTCGAGATCATAAATTAGGGCTCTGGTGGCTTAAAAAGACCACTAATTACTCTGTGACTTCCTAGAGGAACTCGGCTCAAAATGACACAGTGCTCAACTGCAGGGAATTCCTCTGCTTGTCCAGCCCGAGGCTGCCATCCTACAGACTGGTGCCCTTCACTGACCTGTCCTCGGCCCTAAAACCAAGGCCATTGATCACTGTCCCTTGCATGACTAATCTTCATAGACTTTGAGTCATTAAAAAACAGTCTGTCAGCTACTCCTAATCTAACAACAGAGTATACAGTGCTTCTACGCTGTCTGCACATTAGAATCAACTGAGGGATGAGTACTTTTTAGAGGTGACCCCAGGAGATTCCAATGTGACCTGAGAGTGAAGAACCTCTGCTATAGTAGGTGTGTGCTACCTGTGCTGAGCCTTCTCTCAAAACTGGATCACGAACACACACTGCCTCCTTCCCTGGCTTCTTCATTCTCTCTTGCCCAGGTGGTAGGTCGTTTGAGGAGAGGCCTCAGACAGGCCTCAGACAGTGCCTTCTTCTGCAAGGCACCTTCCAGAGATCTTTGCAAACTGCACCTTACATTCTATGAATGCACTATACGGCTCAAGAATTTTCATGGCTTTCTTCTGAGCATTCCCCCAATACTCACATCTCTCTTCAGGTAAAAGTCTAAATACAGGACACAGGATCCCATAACAACTGCAGGAATGTCTATCTCTTCTATCCAAAAAGCTTTTCTTCTCTTCTCTGGCTCAATCAGGAGCAGATATGATACAGATTAGGGAAAATTCTCGTAGCACATAGAAAAATCTATTCCTTATAATCTTCGTTGTAGGATTTAATCCACCTGTTGTTTGATCCAAGCACAAAAGAGCCAGTTGCGTCTTGTCCTGGACTGAACAACATATAGCAATGGCCTAATTTTCAGCTAGGCCATTCAAATAAGTCTTGCCTGCCTCAACACTAGCAATTACTGGTTTATTATTATTTTAATGATGCTGCCATCACTTAAAATGTCTCTAGGACTTCTACACGAAACTGGGTCAGAGCCCGTGTAATGAGCCATAAAAGAAAACCAGTCTCACCTTATTATCCATAATTTCTTTTTCACTTCTGACCCAATGATATTGCCAGGTTTACAGCGATGGCAGGCCAAGTGGAGTTCAGTGGCTTGCGTTCCTTTCTCCGAATCCCCTCACCCAGATCAAGAAAGGGAAAGCAGTTCTTTCTACTGCCTCTGTGCACTCTCTCAGCCCAGCTCTTCCAAATAGGAAGACACCCACAATATGAGATGTCTTCTTCCCAAGGATCCCACACTTGTTCCCTACTCCTCACCCATCCACCCATCCACCCATCCACCTGCAACTCCCTCATCACTCCAGATGTGACACTCAACTGCTATTTCACTTAAATTACTTAATTATAAATTACCTAACTTACAAAAATTAGTAATAGATAATTTATAATTTAGGCAACCATAAATAAGTTATATAGGATATATATTTCAATTATCTGTTGGTAGATTAAATAGATCAACAGAAACAGCATAGGTTTGAGACCTTAAAAACCTGAGTTTAAGCTTCAGAGGCACCACTGAAGGCATGTGCTGGGTTCTGGGCATATGAAGGTGAATAATGCACACGAACTTGAGCATTTTAGTCACTCCTCAGAGCCTCAGTTTCTTCCCTTCGTTCCTCCACCTGACAAATCAGAATACTGACACCTTCCTCTTAAGTTTTTTGTGATACTCAAATGCATTTATGTATCACAACTGTTGTCACATGACAGGTATAAAACATATGGTTAATGAAAATGCATGCACTTACACTACATTTCAAAATTGGAACTCTTGACACACAGTTTGAGACCTACACACAAAATTCTTGTTTGAATCTTGCATTTGTGCTAGCCAATATTTTTATTGACCCTACTGAGGATTGCATTCTGACCTTTTTTCTCTTGCTCAGATTTCTTTCTAAGAGGCCTGGTGAGCCATGCCTATAAACAATAAAATATCCTTAAATGAGTCTTTATTAACCTAGTATAATGTAGCTTACATTCCAAACTGATTCCAGTATAGCAGCACGGGACAGATATCTTAACTCCACTCTCACAGACTCTCATCTTAAGTATTCCTTTCTAGCAACTCTAGGTCTTTAGACAAAGCTTAACTCTTTCAACCGTCACCTAAAGAATCCTTAAAACCCATCTATGCTTTGTAAGCCTCTGCTTCACAATGTCACACCTTTTCTGGCCAAACCGATGTATACTTTCCATGTATTGATTTGAGGTTTTATCTGTAATTTCTGTCTCCATGAATGTATAAGACCAAACCATAACCCAACCATCTTAGACATGTTTTCTCAAGACCTCTTGAGACCATCACGCACACATTTGGCTCAGAATAAATCTCTTTAAATTATTTTACAGAGTTTGAGTTTTCCATCAACACTGTATTAATTGACTTTTTAAATTGAAATACCTTATTCTATTGAACCAAAAAAGAAATGATTAACATACTAAGAGATGGATTTTTTTCTCTTTTTTGAAATTTTTCCTATTCTAGTGTTTCAGGCTACCATGCCTGGATGCACATCAGAGTCAGAGTTCTACAATGCCCTCCCAGTATTCACGGAGCCCTCCACTGTCACTCCTCCTGTCACTGACCACAGCTTTGCCACTCAGTGACCCACAAGGCTAACATACAAGGAAGTCTAGGATATACCTAACAAGGAAGTCATTAGAACATGAAAGAGCAATCTCTACAGGACAGGTGCTGACAACTATAAAATACTGATACCCTACATGGATTTGGTACGTTCTGCTCCTCAACTGTTTGCAACAAGGCATTCCCAAGGCTTGGCACATTATACTACCCCCATGGACAGCCCTGCCCCTGGGACACTCTATTTAGTGGTGAAACTGTCACCAGATCTCTGGGTTCAGTTACAAACCAAACCATAGAGTCTTTGGGGTGTCCAGGTCTATCTAATGTGAGGCAAGTAGTCTCAGTTCCCATTCCTAGACATTGCTCTCAAGGATCCACAGGGCAAGTCCACAGTCACCGCCACTTGCACGTGCAATCAGACCATTTTTATGCAACTTTCAATCTCTTGTGGTGCTCCTGTTTCATTTAAAGATAAGGAACCAAATTACTCTCCAGAGTAACTATAAAAACAGGCTTTTACAGTATTTCTAGGAATCAATGCAGAGCAAAAGCAATGCTTGCAACATTTGAATTTACTGTTTATTCCTAAAATCAACAGTTGGGCAGCCAAAAAGTTGGGGGCGAAGGAGAGGGTCTTAAGATCAGGTTGGAACTGTATGTGTATATATATATATATATATATATATATATATATATACACACACACACACACATATGGAGTTCCATGTACCCAGCAAACCTCAAGCCAATCTCGGAGGTTCATCAGAAGGTGGATGGTCTGGAATTCAAAGCTCTGATGTTTTACAAGCATTTGCTAGGAGTGAATAATGTGCGATCAGAAAAGAGCTCAGCCTAAACATTGCCAGAGACTGCCTTAAGGATGGGGAGAGGCAAAAGCAGATGGGGCATAGTCTAGTTCTCTGAGGCAGGAACTTATTTCCCTTCAACTGAGCCACCCTGCGCCATCCCTAACTCCTCTTGTTCTTGCTGCTCTCTCCTCTCTCCCTTCTCCCCTATCTCTCTTCCTGCAGAATGAAATGGCCAGGTTGGGAGAAGATAGAAAGTGTCTGGAGGATGGTGAGCCTGGATGGGGGTTGGGGGATGGGTAGTAGGGGAGGGAGAGGGAAAGGGAGTGGAAGTGGTGAGGCAGTGAAGGTAAGAGGGAGGCAGAAGAGATTCTTAGGAAAAGGAGACTCAATCTATCATTCTCTTTCTCCCTACTTGAAAAAGAAAAAAAAAAAAACTAAATTAAAAGTTACATAACTATTAAAAACTACCTCTATCCCTGGGGATTCTCGGTGAAGAGAGGAGCGGCCACAGGCCACACCTCACCACCAGGATTCCTGAAGTGACACAGGGGTCAGAGGAGTCGGAGGGGCCCGGGGCGGGGACGGGTTGCTCCGGCCCACAATCATCCGTTTCGCTCCACTCCGTCTAGAATATTCGAGCACGCACCACCTAGGCTCTGCGTCTGTGCCGCCCGGAGGCCTGGCTGGAAACCTGAAACTGCGGGTGGCAGGCCCCTGCACTGCTGTCGCGCCGCCGGGGACCTTACCTGTGCCGGGCAGGGACCGTCGGCCACAGGGATGGCCTGGACGTCTCCATTGAGAGGCGTCTGCTCGTCCGGCTGCCCCTCGAGCACTGAGAGCTCCAGCTCCTCTCCGGGCGGCGGGGACTCGGCCCCGTCCATGGGCCGGCGGAGGAGGTCGGAGCGGCTGGGCCGGGAGGCGCCGCGCACCTGAGGGTGCAGAGTCCGAGGCTGCCTCCCCCGCCGCACTCCACCCAGCGGGCGCGGCGGCCCTACACCTCCGGCGGCGGGAGGGCCGGGAGGGGCGGGGCGGGCGAGCGGCCGGCACCGCGGCCTCCTGCCGGGGAGAGCAACTAGGCTGCGCCCCGCCGTGGGCTCCGAGCGGAGGAGGGCTGTTTTTCTGGTTTGTTCAGGGCGCTGCCTGCTGTGCCTTTCCCTGTTACAGCAGCTACAAACCATCTCAGCTTATGACCTGCTTGGTTTAGGGTCGCGGTAAGGAAAGGATGGGCCCCGCAGCGCTGTCCCACGGAGGAAAGTCTGCATTCTACCCCGAAGAGCGTTGCTTACCGGGGTTTGCCCCAGTCCTCGCTGCCCAGCAAAAGTTCATTCCCTGAATCAACAAATGAGCAGGAAGCACCTACTGCGTACTAGGCATGTGCTGGGTTCTGGGCATATGAAGGTGAATAAGGCACACGAACGCACTTCCTCGTACAATTCCAGAATCAGGCACAGAGACAGTGCTGGGTGGCGTGGGGAGACCGCTGACTCTAGAACTAGGCTACCTGGGTTATTCCCTACTCAGCAGGTTCCTCCTAACTGTAAGACCTCAGGCTTCATTTCTCTGTGCAGGAGTGTCTCCCCCTGGAAAGCTGGCATGAGTACCCCCTATTATATTCGTTGCCAAGAATTAAAAGCTGGTGTAAGTGAATCACTCAGAACAGTGACCGACACATAGTAAGCACTCATAATGCTGGCTACTATTATTTGTCTTTGGGGGAGGGGCCATAGACACACGCCCTCCATCTGCACATGTATACACTAACACCAGTCTCCTTGACTCCCTATCTGTAGTTCAAAAGTTCAGAACTTCCGGTTTCGTGAGCCTGGAATTATGTTTGCTGAACAAAGTGTGTGTTGGTCCAAAGGCCTCACCTCCCAAGCTTCTGTTCAGAGCAGGCTTGCTCCCCGCTTCTCAGCCTTTCCACAACACGCACACATTAAGACCAGTTTGGGGCATTGACAGGAAGCATATAAATAATCTCTTCTTCAGAAGATGTTGACTTAAGTCCAAAAGTCTGGCACCCTCAATGCCTACTGTTGAAACACTTTGCCTAGAGAGCCTGTCTCCAGTTGCCTGCTGTCTGCTATCAGATCGTCACACTCATCCGCCTGCTGAAGGGGGTCGTGCTAACTGCAGTGACTCAGTGGCTGGCCTGCACTGACTTCTGCTCTGTCTGCTCTAACAGGCAGGTCCTGCCGGCATTAGGCTGCAGGATCCAGGCTGCGTTCTTGGCTGGGATTTTGGAAGAGGCTTTTTAACCAAGGAGCAAGGGTTAAGGCAATCAACAAGGAATGCTGAAGCACCCAAGGGACAGCAATAGCAGGAAGCTGTTAGCACCCCTAGGCCTAAAAGGGACTAGAGACTGATTAGGAACCGCAATCACTGAAGGGATGGGGTGGGAGGTAGGGTTGGTTCCTGACAGGATCTGTAGTTTCAAAAAGATGTGGACCTGACCAGAATAGACTCATGGCAAGCTCTCAAACACTTGACCCCACCCCACATCCTTACCCAGGGCCCAGACAACTTTTCTCCTGGTTGCCTGATTACATTACAGGAGCTCAATATCAACGGGAGATTCCCTCTCATGGCAGATGGATTATGGCTGTCTTCCAAGCTCTCCTTTTGCTTATTGCATTAAGATTCTCTGAGGTTCTTTGTATTATTCTGGACACTATTTAATAATAGTGTTGTTATTACTCCTTTGTTTTGCTCCAGGGAAAGCAAATAATATTCTTTTTTCTGCTGTTTTCATCTGTTTGGTGGTACTGTTAACTCTGGCTCCTGTTAATGAAAAGATTATCCTGAGATAGAGTATGAAATCCTCCAAATCAAGACAAAATAAATCTTGAACTAGGATGTATTGACAGTGTGCTGTAGGTTTACAATTATGCAAGGTATTGTAAGACTGTGAAAATAAAAGAAAGTCTTGGCCATTGGGGTTTTATAAAAGAATCAAAAGCCAGATGATGATGATATTTCTGAAAAATTTCCCTTTCACTCCAATCATACAAAAATGTCCTTGCCTTTTCACTGCTAACCAGCATTACCACAATTTCTTTGAATTTCATATATGTGCATTCAATCCAACTATCATGATGCTTCATTCTACATTTAGTAATTGTTGGTAACAGTTTTGCTGGTTAGTTGATTAATTTCTCTGTATACAACATTACCAGGTACCATGGTTGAAGAAGATCCATTATAATATGGCTAGACACAATTGGATTGGAAAGCAATAATATGGGTACTTCCTCTGTCAATAGATGAGTTTTGCTTTATTTGCATTTGTTAAGGAGTTATTTTGTGCATTTAATTTCATGAGAATGCTAAAGTCAGGTAAGGTTTTTACTGGAATTTTTTATTTCAATAAATCAAATTGGCCTAAATCCTTACAAATATCTGCACCTTAAATAGGAACATAAAATAAAGTAAGGACATCTCTCTTATTTCTTATTTTATTTTAGAGGCGTGGTTCGTGATATTACTTTAGGTTTCTTCTATGTGTGGATCAATGACCTTTTGACACCTAAGAACAAATATACCAATATACTTAGGGCAGTTTTTTGTGGAATACACATTAATCTCTCTCTTTCAATAAACATCAAATGTGTATGCTCTGACATTTCCAGTTGAAAATAATCCAGTGATTTATTTTATTACGTTCTTTATAAAGACTCGATTTTTAACAAATCAGAGTTAAAAATCCAGCTGGTACAATTACAGAAGAGAAGGGACATATTTATGAATCCAAGGAACAAAGTTTGACACCCTTGTGTAAACACCAGGAAAGTTTGGTCTTCCACATCCATGGCCCCAGCTAACAATGCCAGTCAAAATCCATTTTCCATCACTTTTTCTTCGGCAAGATAAAGGTCCACCTGAATCTCCCTACAAAGAAAGATAATGTAAGTATGAAGTACATTTGGCCCATGATCGTTATCATTAATATGTCTAATGTATTGTGTTCAGAAGTCCAATTCTGACATGTTTTTGCTTGGCTAATCACTATGCAGTTTGGGAAGTGTCAAGAAATAATGTTAAACTTCTAATGTCATTTTAGAATTATTCTTCCTATCATCACAAATCTGCACTCATTTTAAGAAACTTGATTCTTTAGGCAAAAAATAACATTAGAGTATTCCTGCAGGAAAAAATACCTCTCACCTTCAAATAAAGAAAAAACCTCAGTAGTGGTCGTAGTATTACTAGTAGTGGTAGAAGTAATAATAATAAGGGCTAACGTTTATTTAGTGCTAGATATGTGCCCAGCACTGTTGGGGATCATTTAATCCTCAGAACCACCTTATGAGGCATAGGTAGAAGGTTGACTTCTATCTCTGGTCCATGTGACTTCAGTAATTGGCTCAATAATTTTCAGGGAGAAAAGAAAAAGAGATCTTCTTTAGTTAGCCTGGTCCAGTGAAGCAACCCTAACAGCCACTGGCCAACAGTTGTCACAGACAAATGAAACTCACGTGAGAATCCCTTCTGACATCTCAATTCCACAAAGTAAAAGTCACAAATAATTCAAAGTTTAGACATAATTTCTACAATATTAATTCTTTACATTCTAATATCTGGTTTTATTCTCCTATTTTGGAGCGTAGGCAAAGTTGCAACTTACTCAGTGGCAAAGACAAGAAAGCAGTCCAAATTTGCTCGTTTCCCACTCACACAATTTTTTACCTGATTAGGTAAATTCTGACTAGTAGGGAAACTGGGCTCTTGGTTTTAATTATTGCCACACCAATTCTACTAATATTAAATCTAATTTAGTGCATAAACCCCCATAGCCATGTTGAACAGGACTATGTAACCAACAAGCTGCAGGAAGGACAAAGAACACAGTAGCTTTGGCATCAGAGAGGCAAGGGTTCAAATCCCAGCTCAGAAATTTACACTTAACTAGCTGTAAGACCTTGGGTAATTTACTTACTCTCTTTGTGCCCAGTTTCTTCTTCTGTAAAATTAGGATAAAAGAATGATGTGAATGAATTTATGCAAAGGACCTACCACAAGTGTTTGCCACAAAATAGAAGCTCAAAAGATAGAAATCATTATTATAATAAAATGAGTTTTTGTGGCATCGTGGCCACATCGTGGAGAGATGTGACAACAGCTCCCCCATCCTCCTCATCCTTTAAACCATCTGTTTACGTATTGCTGATCTCTATCAATTAGACTTTCAGGCTTAGGGAAACATCCTCTGTCAGGGGTCTATCCGGAGGGCTGCATACTCTCTGTCACCTCTCTCACTCCTCTTCCCTCAACTTGTGCTTCAAAGAGTGAGTAAATGTTAATAAAACCCTTGTAATTTCAGGAGTTAAATGGCTGCTGCTAAGGAAATAGGTAGCAATCCTGAAACACAGCATGTATGTGTGTGTCTTTGTATTGCTTTCCTTTCTAGTTTTTGGTTATAAGAAAATCATGGCATAGTGATGAATGCTGACCTCATCCTCTAAATGTTGGAGGAAAATGCATCAGGACTAGAAAACTGAGTGCTATAGAACCTGTTCTTTCAACACCTCTCCCTGATCTGAGGCAATTGGATTATAATTAATATCTGGGCAACTCAGATAAGTGAAGGGGAATACCTGCCCTAGTTATTTCCCAGTGTTACGTAGATTAAATGGCAAAGCATTTACGGAACGCACAACATGTTAGGCAAGGAACACGCATGATGACTTACTTTGCAGGCATCTCTCTTGCCTGACATTACACCTGCACAGAGCATCCTCGAAGTGATGATCCCATAGGTGGAAACACAGAGGGTTTGGTCAATAAGTTCAACCTCTGCTTGCTGCAGGACAGGGGAGCCTTTATTATCTGGAAAACATATCAGAAATAGAAGTCATGGTAATGGAAATGACTATATTTATTCAGGGCTTCATTTGAACAATTAACTCACATTATCTCCTTTTATCCGCATAGCAATTCTTTGAGGTAATTCTACTATTTTCTCCATTTTGCTGATGACAAAAAGGAAGCTTAAATTCCTTGCCCAGTGGCACACAGCTAGCAAGTAACAGCAGAATTCAAACCCAAGGTCTGACTCAATCACTCGAGCCTCTCTGCCACACTCCTCACCATGTCCTTCTTGCTTTCTCTAGGATGGTGAATCAGCAACAGTTATTACCAATATTTACCATTCAGGAGGGCTCCTTAAATGGAGTATAACTGATATATAATCAGTATAATTGATATATGGGAGTCTCTGAGAAACCATAAAAACTTAGCAGTTTGGATACTGCCCTTTCACTTCCTTTCTAACCCATCTGGCTAACATGATTCAGAAAAATAAACACACATACACACTCTTGCTTATAAAGAAAACTTCTCTGATAAGTTGGCTGGGTAGACACTTTCCTCTTGTGATATATGGTAATTTAATTAAGGCACTGAGCACAGCAACCTATTAAGGCTATAAGTGTTCTAATAGTTAGCTTGAGACCTCAAGTGGACCCAAACTAGTGGTGAGTATTATTACTTCAGCAACTAAATGAGAGCAGTGAGCATTTGAGAAGCTGCCCACAGTCAATCTTTAGAGAATGGCAAAGAGGGACTGTGGGGTAAGGTGCATGAATTACAGACATTGAATCTGTCCTAAGCTCTTGGAAAGGACTGCAAAGGAATCTGAGGTGACTGGAAGACCAAGGGAAAGTATTAGCACTAACCTGTGGGGAGACATTCCCGAGCCTTGGATTTGTCCCCTCACTGTATATTCAGACTCATCCAGGAATCCTGGACCATGGAAAACCTCGGCAGGGCAGATATAGGGGCTTCCCTCAAATTTACCTACACACCCCGATCTTTGTGCATATTGAAAAAGATGTCCCCTCTGGGTGGAGGAATTTCAAAAAGGCATAATGTCTAGGTGGACCAGTTCTAGGCTGGTATAAAGCCCAGGCCTGAATTTGTAGTCTGGGGAGCTAAGGGCAGCCTGGAGTTCAGCTCCTGCTCTTATCCTTTGGCCAGTTGCCCTGGTGCAGGACAGACCCACACAATCTTCCTCCAGACAGTTGTCTATGAGCTGGCACAGTGGGATGTGCATGTGTGTGTCCTCGCTGTCATAAAAATGAATCACTTAGATAAAAGGAAACATAAAATAAGGCAGAATTTTTGGGCCAGGTGTGGTGGCTCATGCCTGTAATCCTAGCACTCTGGAAGGCCAAGGCAGGAGGATGGTTTGAGCTCAGGAGTTGGAAACCAGCCTGAGCAAGAGCGAGACACCGCCTCTACTAAAAAAAAAAAAAAAAAAAAAAACAGATAGAAATTAGCTGGACAACTAAAAGTATATATAGAAAAAATTAGCCAGGGATGGTGGTGCATGCCTATAGTCCCAGCTACTCAGGAGGCTGAGGCAGAAGGATTGCTTGAGCCCAGGAGTTTGAGGTTGCTGTGAGCTAGGCTGATGCCATGGCACTCTAGCCCAGGCAACACAATGAGATGCTGTCTCAAAATAAATAAATAAATAAGGCAGAATTGTTCCTCTGTAGGGGGCAAACCCAGCAAACCCATCAGAGTTTGTAAAGGGCCCATACTATCTAGTTGATCCTGCCTGCCTCATACATCCTCCTTTCCCCGTTTATGAGGTGGGCCCTGTTTCTCTTAGAGCAGGTAGAGAGCATCACAAAACAGGGACAACAAAACCCTCCTCCAATCCAACCTTTCAGAGTTTTCAGGAGGCTTGAAGAGATGGTATACACAAGCCCTTTCTGTGGACCCCAAAGCCCTACATCAACACAAGTTATCCTCCTCTGCAGGTAAGGGCATGACCATTCATTCACACACACACCTGCTTCATGCCTTCGCCCCCAGCCAGTGACCCAGCACTTCTCCCCGCTGCGCACTTTCTGGCTGGCGGGAGGAATGCATATTGGCTGAATGAGCTGCTTCAGGGCCTCAGGCCAGGCAATACTGAGTTGTAGCAAAGCAATGTCATAGTCAAAGGTCTGGCTGTTATAGTACTCGTGGACCACAATTCTTCTCACCGGGGAGACAAACTTGGCGTTTCCTTGCGCATACATCCCAAGGTGGGCAGTCCACGGTGTGGGGTCTGACAGCCTGGTAGAAAAGGAATGAAGCACAAAGTTGGTAGCTTGAAGAACCATATGTGCTTTGGAAACAAGCACTCTAGAGAGACATGAGGGCTTGAAAAGGAAAGCCTGCCTTGCTTGCAGTGCCTTGTCACAGACACTGGCTCTGTCCAGGGAGGTGGCAAGATGCACAACCCTGAGCCTCCCTTGTCTCCTTAGTAAAACCAGAGATGAAATAAGCTGTGGTGACGGTGGTGAGCCACAGCTATGTTCCAGAAATTTCCCTCAACAACACCCTAAGGAAATGCTTGAAAATGTTCTTGCCTCTGGTATTTCATGAACCGCACCCAGGTCGAGAATGTTGGTAACTAGAATTAGTTACATTCTTCCTATTCATGCTGAAAATGGCATTTGATGGAGACAGATAGGCCAAAGGTGGGAGTCTGGGGACCCTACTAGCAAATCCAAATTATTTGAATACCAAGATAGATTAGAAATCAAAGTGTTATAAGCTTGAATTTAATGAAATTACTTCTTGCAAACTACTAGAAGCTTTAAAGATCACTGTTCTAACTGCTCAAGTGTCACTATTCACAGGGCACCAACAGCCTGTCCTCTGTCAATGTTTCCAGAATCCTTCTTTCTTTTCTTTTTTTTTCTTTTTTATTTCAGCACAGTATGGGGGTACAAATGTTTAGGTTAAGTACATTGCCCTTGCCCCACCAGAGTCAGAGCTTCAAGCGTGTCCATCCCCTACACAGTGCACGCCACACCCATTATGTGTGTATACACTCACCCCCTTGTCCCCCCTCCCACTTACCCCACACCTGATGAATGTTGCTACTATATGTTCACATAAGTATTGATCAGTTAATACCAATTTGATGGTGAGTACCTGTGATGCTTATTTTTCATTCTTGGGATACTTCACTTAGTAGAATGGGTTCCAGCTCTATCCAGGATAATACAAGAGCTGCTATATCACCATTGATTTTGTGGCTGAGTAGAACTCCATGGTCTACATGTACCACATTTTATTAATTCACTCATGTATTGATGTGCACTTGGGTTGTTTCCACATCTTTGCAATTGTGAATTGTGCTGCTGTAAACATTCAAGTGCAGATGTCTTTTTTGTAGAATGTCTTCTGTTCTTTTGGGTAGATGCCCAGTAATGAGATTGCTGGATCAAATGCTAGATCCACTTGTATCACTTTAAGGTATCTCCATATTGCTTTCCACAGAAGTTGAACTAGTTTGCAGTCCTACAAGCAGTGTATGAGTGTTCCTTCCTATCTCTCTACATCCACACCAATATTTATTGTTTGGGAACTTTTTGATAAAGGCCATTCTCACTGGAGATAAGTGATATCTCATTGTGGTTTTGATTTGCATTTCCCTGATGATTAGAGATGTTGAGCATTTTTCTATATGTTGCTTAGCCATTTATCTGTCTTCTTTTGAAAAGTTTCTGTTCATGTCCTTTGCCCACTTTTTGATAGGGTCGTTTGATTTTTTTCTTGCTGATTTTTCCTGACTGAGTTCTATATAGATTCTAGTTATCAGCCCTTTGTCGGATGTGTAACATGAAAATATTTGCTCCCATTCTGTAGGTTGTCTGTTTGCTCCCGAGATAGTTTCTTTGGCTATGCAGAAGCTTTTTGATGTGATCAGATCCCATTTATTTATTTTCATTGTTGCTGTGATTGCCTTTGGGGTCTTCTTCATAAATTCTTTCCCTATGCCAATGTCTATAAGAGTTTTTCCAACATTTAGTCCTTCCAGAATCCTAATCTTGCACAAGTCACAGAGGGGCTTATAGTCTCCATGTGAGACTTCCATTTCCACCAGCATAGCAGTGGGGGTGAAGAGAATGTGGAAGCCCAAAGAGTGTGGTCTTAACTGAGGTCTCATGAGTGGCACTGGAGACCCAAAAGAATGTTAAGGCTAACATATTATTTGGAGCAGTTTCACAGCATAAAACAATAATGATCAAACAGATGTGAAGCTATTTTAGTAATTAACATAAATCCTATGGTTTCCAGAAGAAACAAAAACTAAAATTGTATAACTTCACTGAAATACTCTACTTAAAAAAATTCAGAAGGAGAAATGAATAACATTTTTTTAAATCTAAGATTCAGTAGATTCCAAATAAGTTTAAATTTTAAGGGAGGCTATTTTCTAAGCTTTCCTTTCGCCCTTAACTGGAAGAGCATCTGTCCCACAATAATCCCATTGGCAAAGACAGAAAGAGCCCTTCCAAAGCCAGTTCTAATGGATCCTTCCAGGACCCCCCTCCTAATTTGGAAAGAGCTCCCCAGACTCCAGCCATTTTCCATGCCTGTTGTTCTCTGCATTCTGCACACATTCTCGGAGGTTTGCTCCCTCTGACTTGAAAGCTCTATATTATTTTCTCAACCTTAGTAAAAGCCTATTCATTCTTGACGTTTCCTTTGTTTTCTTTTTTCTTTATATCAATAATACAAAAAAAAAAATGTTTGGCACACAATTGATACCCCCCAAAAAAAGAAAAAAAACTGAATTGATTGAACTTCTCCAGCAGGGAGTTTCTTCCCACAACTTGAGGGCAGCTGTACGGACTGTGGTCAGAGAGTGCCTCTTGAGAATGAGGATTGTGATGTCCTACCTGTTTCCATGGAAACAGTGAGCCGCAGAGAGAAGCCACTCCCTGGAGATGACTGAGGCTCCGCAATAGGCAGATCCAACAAAGTGGAGGCTGACTTGCCAGGGCCAAGCCCCCTCCAGGGTGTCTGTGCCCCCGATGATGCGGTGAAGGGTGGAGGAACTCCTGCTGCAGCCTTTGGTAGAGGAAAGGGCATATGTGATTTGAGGGTAGACTTGGAAGAAAAACTGGAAATTAAGTCAGGTTTAATGCTGGCTGGGAACAGACTCAGTGAGTAAGCAAATTGAAACTCCTTGCTTATCTAGAGGAGAGACAATATGTGGCTCTGTCTGAAACCAGTACCAAGAAACCAGCCCTTCCTTCCTGAAACATGCCCTGACACAGAATCTACACAATAATGCATGTGAAGGAAGGAGGGGACTTACAGTAAGAGCTAGACAGATACAAACAGCAGCCTGTGGAGTAAGGTTGCTAGGTAGAGAGGAAACTCTATGTTCCAAATATAACAAAAGTGAGACTGTCTTTCAAGTTGTGCTGATGTGAGAAAAAGCATTTGGAAGAGAATTTGTAAGTCCAAGGCAAATGAAAACCTACTAAGAAAAAACTAGTTATCAGAACAATTATTTTCCAGTGTAAATAGTATTGGTAAAAAGATATAATTAACATGTAGCCACATGGCCAATTAGAGGCCTCGTGACTAATAAGAACATATGGCAGATTAATTATTGGGTCTTAGCTAAAGAAAAAATCAGCACTTGATACTGTTCATAACCTAAGGCATTACTAACAAAATTATGCACTCTGTTCCAGTAACTATTTCTTTTCTCATGGGTTTTTAAGATCTTCTCCCTTAATTAGATTTACTGCAAAGTGAATGCTCTCAGTATAAAAATCTAGTGCATTAAAGCTGTTATCAAGAAGGCAGAATCCACTGAAGAGTTTTTAGTTCTGAGAAACAATTTCAGACTCATTCACCAATATTTACTATTCTTCCTTGGGCCTGTGGCAACCTCTGCCAGGTGAATTACACAAGAAGGGAATGAAAATGATAAAAAACAAAACAAAACAAACAAACAAAAACAGGTAAATGGAATACTGGAATCAGAAGGAATGAATTTCTACTCACTGCAGCCTTTTTCGTCACTTCCGTCCAGACAATCCACTGTTCCATCACATTTTGCATTTTGTTTCCTAAAGCAAATGTCATTGCCACACTTAAAAGTTCTGTTGTTGCATGGAATACCTAAAAATATACAAAAGAAAAAACAGCTTTTCCTAACCAAAAACAGAACTGAATGAATGACAATGAACACTTCAAAGGATGGGTTAGCCATAGGATTGGCATTGCTGCTCTGGGAAAAATGGCAGAGAGAAACGAAACAACCCACAGCGACCTACTCCTTCACCTAAGCAGAGCCATTCGAAGGCAGGTAGGAAGGCACATCTGTTGAGGATCAACTGCCTCTCCTTTCTTCCACTGTAGGTGACATACGAAGGAATTGGCCACGTCAGTGGCTTTAAGTTGTGGCCTCTTTGCCTTTTACCCTGTCTTATTCTCCAAGAAAGTTTCTGAGCAAAAATCACAGCCACACTCACTCCTTTTATATTATTAAGGAGGAAAATGGACAGATTTGTGAATTATAGCACAGTTGTTCACAACCAATGGGAGGTTTGTGTTTCTGCAAGGGCAAGGATAGAATGTGTCCCATCACAGTATCTGGCAAGTTTCTCTGTATCGAGTCCTTAGTATCTTACAATCTCAAGCAGCATTAAAAGCAAGTAAGCAATGAAAATCTGCCAGTATTCACATATGAACACACACACACACACACACACACACACACACACACACACACACATTCCACCCCATTTGGAGTGACCGACTATCTCAATTTGTCTGGGACTAAAAAGGCTCCCAAAATGAGGGATTTTTAGTGCTAAAACTGGGAAAGTTCCAGGAAAACTGGGACAAGTTGATTGTCCTAGCCCAGCAGAGGTACTTCGATTGTGATTTAGATGAGTTTTATAGGAAGAACAGCAGAGTGCACAGGACCCTTCCTACTTTGAGTGCAGTTCTGCTCGTCCCAGCCATTCTCACAGTCCCTGACGCCATCGCAGACCAGAGGGCCGTGCTGCCTGAAGGAGCTGGCATTGCAGGCAGGCTTCAGGCTCGCTAGAATGAGAAAAGAAAGCTCATGAGCCTGACATCAGCTGGGTTCTCTGATGACCAGGAGAACCCTTCAATAGCTGCAAATCATTCAGATGACTTAAATAAAATAAAAGGCATATTTTCCTTAAGACTGGCACTTCTATGAGGAAAACCAGATGTTTAAACTTTGGAGGAAGTTCCTAGCACTGAAGTTTATCAGATCCGATTTTTGCTTTTGTATAAAAGTGTTGAACTCTGGAGGCTTATTTATTTAATTACAATTAAGTGTATCATGAGTAAGTTAAGGAAAATAAAAATAATAAGCTGTTACCTAAATTCAACTTGTCTACCTTCCTAAACAAAGTAGGAGTATCCTGAGACTGAGGCTTTTTGTCTTGTCTCTTTACCTCTTTACCTCAAGCCCCTGACCAAATAGTAGGTGCTCACTAAAGGTTTGTTGAATGAATTAATGAATGTGAGATATTAGAGGACAACAGACTTGTGGTCTGTGTGTAAAGAAAACTCTTTAAAATTATTTCATTCTGAGAGATCCATTCCCTAAATTAGCATATACCAGTGTAAATCTATCATATTCTTCTTTGGAATATTTTCATGAATTGCCTTTACATCAATAACAGGCATAGTATATTGGCAACCATACTTAGAAGGTATGAGCCCTTAGACATTTTAGACATTTCTGGCTTTTTGAAAAGTTATTAGTTTTGTTATCTGCTCCTGTTTTTTTCAGAGGTATCTCTTGTGAGGAGCAGAAGGGAGGACATTGCTGGCCTGAAATAGTTCCTTAAGTCTCCTAAGCTATTCTCCTAGAGAACAGCTCCAAAAAATGGCACAATGAGAAATAATGATTACCAAAAAAATAGTTATTATAAAATAACACTAATTATTTTTATTTGGAGCATCAGAGCAGAGAATAATAATGTAAAAAAAAAACTTTAGTTACTAGATAATGGTGAGTATTTATTTTCTTAAGAAATAGAAGACTCTATACATTTAAATGGTCAGTGAACCATAAGAGGATTTTTGTTTCGTTTTGTTTAGTCAATAAGAAAAGAAGGTATAGAGTCCCAGATTATTTTTTAGCATAATTTTTTACAAGTAGTATATTAGCTGTTATAGTATATTTACTGTAATATTTCCCCAAGGATATGGAAAAGATTAAATGGCATCATCATCATAACTGTGTTTGAATTAAACACTCTGGACCTTTAGGAGAAAGTATTGCCAGTGGTGTCACATTGTCCAGTGAGCTGTCCTTCCTATATGGCTCCCTGAAACTGGAGATAGATGTAGGAAGGAGGTTCAAATAGTTATGAAAAACCAAGATTGAGATTCTCCGCTCAAAATAAGAATATCCAGTACCCCACGCTTTTGTCATTACCAATCTGAAGTCAATGCAAACTGTACAGGGTTTTTTTAAAAGCAACAAAACTTTTTTATTTACAAACAGCGGTGGGACTCCATAAATGGGCAAGCTGAAAGAGTTTATTCCTGAGCTTCTCTCTAGATAGATATGTTTGCTTTCAAAGAAGATCCTTGTATTTAAGATGGTGGTGGAATAAGTTATTAGCCACTGATCTTCACTCCCTGTGGTACCATCATGCACCCCACCCTTGCCATGGCCCCAAGGTGTGCAGAGTAAACTTTCCTGTGCCTTGACTTTACTGTGCAGCTTGCTTTGACCAGGGGAATATGATACAATACAATGTGCCAGTTCCAAGCCAAGGCCTTAAGAGGAACCCCGTTTGTGCTCATCCCTCCTTTGCTTCCACCAGTGCCATGACTAGCCCATTGGCTCAATGAGCGAAAAAGCCATAAAGAGTAGACCTGATCCTGACCTGGGAAGAAACAATCCCAAGAGGACCCAGTGCTTGAAGCAGGGCCACCCATATGAGCTCAGCCTAGGTCAGTCATAGCCCAGACAACACATGGACACACGATCGAGAATAACTGTTGAAAGCCACTGAGTTCTGGAGGTGGTTGGTTCCGCAGGGATAATTAACAACCACAAAGACCAAGGGTAGACAGCAGCAGCAACAGCCCTGTGAAGTTGCCTGTCCATAAGAAAGCCACATGAAAAGCTTGAATACCCACCACAGAAAAGTTCATCACTTTCATCAAAGCAGTCGTTTACACCATCACAGCGCTGGGCCTGAGGGACACACAAACCGGAGGAGCATCTGAAAGATCCGACAGGGCAGGCTACAGGCAATACAAAATAGAAAACCTTGGGTGGGCCCCTGAAAATCACCAGACCACACTAGCAAAGAAATAGGAAGCGTTCAGTGGTAGGGAGTTGAAAGGATAGCAGTGGTAATTATAACATCACAGCAAGGCTGTTGGAATTGCAAGACAAAAATACATAAATTAGAAGAACTAAGAAGAAAGCAATCCACCAGAAGCTCTGAGTGAACATTGTATCCAGGCACAAGCATTATACACATGCACAAGCAAACTTATTACTAACTCCATGGTCTTTACTCGGCTCAATGGCTTTATAGTATACTTGAAAAATGTAGCTGGGCGCGGTGGCTCATGCCTGAAATCCTAGCATTCTGGGAGGCCGAGGTGGGCGGATTGCTCGAGGTCAGGAGTTCGAAACTAGCCTGAGCAAGAGTGAGACTCTGTCTCCACTATAGATAGAAAGAAATTAATTGGCCAACTAATATATATAGAAAAATTTAGCCAGGCATGGTGATGCATGCCTGTGGTCTCAGCTACTTGGCAGGCTGAGGCAGTAGGATTGCTTGAGCCCAGGAGTCTGAGGTTGCTGTGAGCTAAGCTGATGCCACAGCACTCACTCTAGCCTGGGCAACAAAGTGAGACTCTGTCTCAAAAAAAAAAAAAATGTGAAAGTTGGAAGATTTCAAGAGTCCAGCATGCTTAATGTGGGGTCTTTAGAGTCCCCTGGGAAATTATAAATGGACTTCTGTTGTCTCTGAATCCCTGTGATCAGATACATTATTCTGTATATCTTTAATTACATTTTCAAGTGGTCTTTGTTCCAAAACATATTAGTCACCACAGATCATATCACATTGGACTTAAAGAGGTTAGTGACTGGCTTCGTAACTCCAGACTCCTGCCTCCTACCTCCCTATCCATCATTCTTTCCACTTCAACCAGGCTGCTCAAGAGTAATTCATTCCCTGCCTGATCTTGCATCATTAATCCTGAGTTTGTTGTTAAATATTAGAGAAATAATAAATCCTTCCTGTCTTTGTGTAAAAAAAAAAAAAAAGGAGGAGAATGCATGATCAGGTCAAACTCTCACACAGTGGATGGATGAGTCACTTGAAAATAGTCATTAAAAAAACAATTAAAAATAATACAGCTTACTGATGTACCTGTGACTCTGCTGGAAATGAATATTTTGATATTCAGGGTGTAATATTCTGAATCCATAAGAAGATATTTTGGGGATTGGCAAAGATGGATGTGGTCTAAAGGAGCTCAAGTCATGCCCTCGTGAGACCCTCAGTGGATAACCTCCACTTTTGCTATTTTAAAATGAGTCGAGGATTTCCTGAGCAGGTCACGATCTACTCTCTCTAGCTAATAACTTCCCTCAAACATTGCCATTCTCACTGTCCGCTTCCTGGCCTTTCTTCCAGCAGTTTTCAGTGTGAGCTTCAAGTTCACCATTCTGAGGGCTGACATTTGAACTCTCTCCACCAACCAGCTCTCCCTGTGCAGCACAGCCCAAAGTGGTCATGACTGTTGGCCTCAGACCCACTCTACGTGGGCATAAACGTCATACTCACAGAGAATTATGGCTGGCAGGAACAACGGCAAACCAAACGATGGGACTTGTCTTATATTTTAGGAATGATGTGAGAAATTATTTTTCAACTATTAATCAGTAATATCAAAGAGTTATTTCTTTTATAATTTAAAATACAGTAGCAATAAATATATACTTTTGTATACTATTTATTATCTTTATTTTTATTACATATGTTTATGTATTATAAATATGTAAAAAGAGGTATTGTGTAAAAATATGTATTGTAAATACATATTTACAATATGTATCGTAAATATGTAAAAAGAAATATGTAAAAAGAAATAGTAAAAATAAAGTAGTGTTCACTTGTTAAATTCTCAAAGTTTAGAGTTATAAAGCATTAGCCTCCTTTTGGCTATTTACTAAGGTTTCTCTACAGAGATCGCAGGCTCACGTTGACTGATGTTGTAACTGCCGTATTCCACCACAAGCGGCTTGTCGGAAAGCCTGGAACTGCACTGCAGCTGAACATGAACCAGAGGACTGGGCACTCGGAAAATCGTCTGGTGATCCATGTAGGAGCCACAGTACCTGAGGAGACAGGAGTCAAGGAGGACACATAGCTTGGGGTTCTGCGCATTCCTACCGACCGTGAATGCACTAATACTTTGGTCCTTTGGGTGTCATAAGCAGAGACGCTCATGTAGAGTTAATGGTAGTCACTCATTCTATTCTCTGGGACTATGATTGAGTAACTTCTGCCCCCTCCATTTTTCCTCTGCTAAATAGAACAATTGACAGTACTATAAACCTGTTGTTTTCTTTATCAACACTTAGGATTAGAAGAAACATGTATCTCATTGTCCCGGGTCCTCTCTTCCTTTCTCAGAGTGAAAAACTGCATAACCCTGCCTGGACAATGTAGCAAAACCCCATCCCTACAAGAAATAAAAAACATGAGCTGGGCATGGTGGTGCATGCCTGCAGTCACAGCTACTTGGGAGGCTGAGGTATGAAGGATCTCTTGAGCCTAGGAGTTTGAGGTTACAGTGAGCTATGATCACGCTGCTGCATTCCAGCCTCGGGAACAGAGTGAGACCTCGTCTCAATAAATAAATGAATAAATAAATAAACTGTGTAAAAAGAATTGTCTACATTTGTTTACAAGCCTCTCTACCCAATGGAATCCATGAGCTCAGGTATGCAGAGAATTCCAGCAACATCTACAGCAAAAGATAACAGTATTTCAATCTACATTGAAATCTGATGTGTACTTCAGGACTTGTCCTTGGCAAAATTTCAAAGAACTAATGTCTATCTGCAATATTTTCCTACCTCAATTGTTATACTTCTCATTACTTAGTGTCCTCCAGGTTCCCAGGTTCTCCTTTTGAGAAAATATCCCTCTTGTTAATAATTCTTACTACATTAGCACTGTGGTTAGCAGAGCATGGAAAATTATTATATTGCAGTCCAATGATAAGTTAGTCCACTGCCCTGTGTGGGTAAGGCTTTTACCACAGTGAAATCTGCAGGGATTTTTTTCTAATTTTTTTCTAGAGACAGAATATCACTCTGTTGCCCAGGCTGGTGTCGAATTCCTGGCCTCAAGCAATCCTCGCACCTCGGCCTCCCAAAGCTCTAGGACTAGAGATATGAGCCAGTGCACCCAACCCAAACCTGCAAGGTCTCAATGGGAGACACAGAGCAGATGCAACACTTGGGGGGTGACGTTCTCCCCTGGAACCTGTGAATGTCAAGCACTCTAGGCTTCCAAAGCACCTGGGAACCCTCATGTTCCATGGATCAGATGCTAGCATTCAGGAACACAAATAATCTATTATTTTAAGCTTGAAGAAGGAAAATAATCTTTCACAATTGGCTGAAGTTCAGGAACTGATGAGCTGATAGGCCAGTTGCTGGGATACAAGGAAGAGACAGCAGCTGCAGGTGGCTGCCTGGCAGAGCAGGAGCCAGGGTCTGAGAGCCCCCTGGGAGCCAAGTCTAATTTTTGGAGCCAGAGTCTACTCTAGTAAGTTATCCTGAGATCAGAATCCTGTACGCTGAAAACAAGATGATTATGTTATCTCTGTAGCATAGTGATTTTCTTTGTGTTTACCATTAACATTTCGTAGGGTTTTCTTGCATGTTAGGAGGGAATCAAGAGGGCAGAGATCTGTGCATCCACGCTCAGGGTGGAGTTTAAAGGGGTAGAGTATGCAACAGGGCATGATGTGGCTTGTGGAGTGAAAGTTTAAAAGTGAGATATTGGAGAAACTCAGAGAGTTTCTCTGTACAGTTTCTCAGTTTCTATGTACAGACATGTCACAAGTAAGGAAACGGAGTCATAAAGAAGTGATTTGTAAAATTTCGAAGAGCAAGTAAGCAGAACCAGTTGGCCTGATACTAAACTCTAGCACTTCCTAGTACACCGAAGGCCCCCGTCCCCCCCAAAGCTTTGCTCTGCGAAAGCTTGGTGGGAAGGCCGTCTGTTTCCTCAGGGGTGACATACTGAAGTCCTGAGCACTCGCACCTCTTCCCCAGACTCTAAGAGAGACCATTAGTCTTCCTGTAGTCCGCAGTACTTTTTCCTCCTTCCCCATTGCAGCCCCAATTCCCTCAGGCTAACTTCTCAGCAAGGTATCTGATTAGTTCAATTAGAACCTTTCCTTTTCAGATGAAAAAGCCTGATAATAGGAAGGATTGGCATTTTAAACCCTGAGGGTACAACCAGCAAGAAAGAACTTGATAGGATTTCTGGCAGCCCACTAGACTATCTGAAGGGAAAGTATTTGGGTCAGAGAGCTTTCTCGGTACCGCTGGGGAGGAGACCCTACTTGTATCTACTGTGGCAGCAACAAACACATCCTGGCTTGTTGTTGTGATGTAGAGATAAAATAGGACCTCATTTTCAAAGCACAGCTCTGTCACAGTCTTAAAACTTGACAAAAGTTTTACAAAGATAGGTTTTCTGGATCTGTATTTTAATTAAATACCAAACTACAATATTTTGAAAACCTTAGGGCACATTCTATAATATTTATCCATCCCATGTCATTTTGAAAGCAGTCGATTAGTCACATTAATAACAGCTAATATTTTTTTGTTGTGTACTATACGTTATTTTATCAAACGCTTAACAAACACCATATTAAGTAGGAATCATTACCTCATTCACAGACTGAAATCAAAGAGATTAAATAATTTGTCCTACTTAATATAACTACTAAATGACAGGGCTGGAATGTGAACCCAGGTCTTCTGATTCCTACAAAATTAGATGCTCTACTCGATTATACTCCCCAAAGTAGTACAGTCTACATTTTAATAATGGATCCAAGAATGCCTTTAAATCTTATTGAGCCTATTCCAATGAAGACAGCACCAATTATTATTTTTCAAGTAATCTGTCCAAAGGAACTGAAAGAAGGTTGTTTAAGAAAAGCATTTAGAAAGGGAAAATTACATGCAGAGAATAGCAGTGAGCAAAGAAGTAGCAGGTAAATCTTTTAATATTACCGGATTCTGCTTGAAAGTGAATTGAGAAGCTATTCATCTGCTTCAAGAAAAAGCATCCTGTATTTTGAATACCTATTCAATATCTACTGAATACCTAGTATAAGTTTAGATACAAATAAACAACAATTAAAGTACAAATTAAGAATAAGAGTGAAGACCTAGGTTGGTTCAGGAAGCCCACACATCTACATTTCTCTGGGTTTCTTTCTGATCAGATCAGCTTCAACCCATTTCCCAGCATCAGGATTAAGCCAGGCCAATTAGGACTCTCTTACCCCACAGAATTGGCTAGTGGTCTCTACCTTTTGTACCATCAGACCCCAATATATTATTTTCTCCCATGGCTCAAGATTTGAAAATTTTATCTGTCAAATACTTTTGTGAAATGTAGAATATACACACCCGTAGCCCAGCAGCACAGTGGTAGGGGGCAAAAGCCCTAAGACATGAGGTTAAATCCTGCCTCAATCTCTCATGAGCAGAGTGGCCTTGAGCAAATCGCTTAACTCCTATATCCCTCAGTTTCCTTATCTGTAAATGATAAAGTGCAAACTCTTTGAGGAAAAGGAATCACAGCTGTGAACCTTCGGTCAGATTCCTCACATATGGAAATCACTTACATGTGCTCGTTAATTTCCCACCATCCATGCTCACAGCCTTTCACACTCTTCTTAGTTATTGAATAGTAATGGAATTTCAGTGCTATGCCAAGAGTTGACAGGGGAGTCTGTGAAAAACAAACATTAAGTCAAAAAAAAAAAATGCTTCTATCAAAGTACATGTTTCAAGCTAAAATTTCCTCGCTCACTCAGTGCTCATCTCCATGGCTTGGTTTAAGGCTGTTCTACTCCTGATGCCCTGTGGCCGTTGGTGGGGTGAACCAGTCCTCCTGAACAAACCTAGATGAGGCAGAGACTTAACAGACAAGGAAGTGGGCAGCTGGGTACTCAGAGTAGCAGCTGTTGGGCCCCAGGTAGAGCTGGGTGACAGGCTACACATCAACATCTCTGGATCTCAATTTCCTCCTGTTAGATGAACTTAACTTTGAAAACACCCACTTGTTAATGAGTGTAAGCATTTTCCTCTCTTGATGTAAATAATGGCACAGTTTATTTAAAGCATCATTCATATTCTTTAGATAAAGAAGAAATGAATCAGCATCATCTTCATATTAAACTTGGGTATATCTGAAGGCTGTTATGAATCACCCCTGGGTCTTTTCAGAAGCAGCCAAACAACAAAGAGCTGCTTATGTGTGTGAGTAAATGTACGCACGCAAACACGCATGTGCGCGCGCACACACACACACACGATGCAAGTGACCTTTTTATTGCATTATGCAATATGCACATACATTATGTCTGATATGTCAAAGTTTTCCTTTGGATCTTTACTTTGACCCAGGAATTACTTAACAGAGAGTTTTTACATTAAGAGAGTTGAATTTTGGTTTTCCCATCAAGTTTTCTAATTCTATCTTTTTGTTTGTTTTTGAGACAGAATCCATTCTGTCACCCTGAGTAGAGTGCAGTGGCATGATCATAGCTCACAGCAACCTCAAACTTCTGGGTTCAAGCAATCCTTCTACCTCAGCCTCCCAAGTAGCTGGCACTACAGGCATGCACCACTATGCTCTGCTAATTTTTTTCTATATATTTTTAGTTGGCCAATTAATTTCTATTTTTAGTAGAGACGGGGTCCTGCTCTTGCTCAGGCTCGTTTCGAACTCCTGACCTCGAGCTATCCTCCCGCCTCCACCTCCCAGAGTGCTAGGATTTACAGGCGTGAGCCACTTGGCCCGGCCTGTTTCTTCACATTAAAAAAAATGAAAGCTGAGAGACAGTATCTTAAGTAACCAATGTAAATTTTATAGTGTAAGAACATCTTCCAATGCAACTCTCTCCCAAGAAGCTTGCCTGGGCATTTTCACTATGTTCCACTGCTTCAAAGTAAAATTGTTTTATATATACCACCACTGTCCAATCTACAGAATTTCTCTATAGTGAAAGGAAATAAGTCCCTTTGCACACTGATTCCACTGACACAGAATTGCACACAATTCTACATTTGTACACAGATTGGTCAAGGGCAGCTACTCATATTAATCTGCTTGACAAATAGGATGATGAGGTGCAGTTTCACAAAGCATTGCAAGCTATTTCAACAAAGGAACAAAAAAAATAAGTACCCTACTTCCTTATATATTCTGTATCCTCAGTTTCTGTTCCCCACCCTCTACCTTTGTGTTGGGAACCTTAACCAAGGAAAGGGAGGAATAATCCTCATCTGCACCTACAACATTGAAATATTTCTCTAGTCAGTGATGGTAACAGGATGCAGGACAGACTCTATCTTTCAGTCTCCCCAATTTGTCTGGAGTTGTATACACACAACCCAAGAACCCACATCAGATAAGCCCTGGAAGTTTCTGTGGCAAAGATGTTTCATATTTCCTTTACAGAAGCAGGGAAAGAGGGGCTCCCTTCTGGGACTCCCATCTGTTTCCTAAGTGATATGAGGAGGTGATCTGCATGGCCCCTAGGAACCCCTGCTTATGTCTGGTGGACTCATATTGTACGGTGCTGGCTCGATGACAACTGTGACCATTCAAAGAACTACTCCATTTTCTTTTTCTAAGATTTTATGAAAAAATTTATTGGGATACAAAGAAGGAAGGGAGAGGCAGGTAAATGTTCAACTAAGTGATTGTTATGAAATGCAGGGAAGCTGAACATCTTTAGAACCCAGAAAAGGAGGAGGGGGCAGAATTTATGCACGGAGGGGCATGATTCCTTCTGGTCCTCTCTGGGTCACTTTCTATTTGAGTGATCTCTGGCAAATGTTTTGCTGTTCCCTTATCTACAAAAGGCGGCAAGAATATCTCTTCTGCATCAGATATGTGCTTTGAAGGGCAAATAAAAATATGGTGCTCAAAGCACTAAAGTGCTGGCCAGGCGTGGTGGCTCATGCCTGTAATCCTAGCACTCTGAGAGGCCGAGTGGGTGGGTTGCTTAAGGTCAGGAGTTTGAAACCAGCCTGAGCAAGACCCCGACTCTACTAAAAATAGAAAGAAATTAATTGACCAACTAAAAATATTTAGAAAAAAAATTAGCCGGGCATGGTGGCGCATGCCTGTAGTCCCAGCTACTCAGGAGACTGAGGCAGAAGGATTGCTTGAGCCCAGGAGTTTGAGGTTGCTGTGAGCTTGGCTGATGCCACGGCACTCACTCTAGCCTGGGCAACAAAGCGAGACTCTGTCTCAAAAACAAACAAACAAACAAACAAACTAACACTAAAGTGCTAATCAAACGTAGACAACATATTATAAACTCAACACTCTTGTTTGGTTTTACATATTTATTCCTTCTTCCCTTATAGTCTGTAAGCTCCATGAGAATAAGGACTTCGCTTATCTTGCTACTAGGTGTCCCCATATGGAGCCTGACGTGTAGCAGACATTCAATGAGCATTTGTTCAGTGGGTAAGAGAGCTTGAGAGAAGGATCAGATGGACTTTAAGCTGGAGCGGGAGTTAATCTGTCTCAAATAGGACCTTAAAACTCAGCTGAAAGTGAGTTTGCCAATAGGGTTGATTGTGCTTTGGTAAATTTGGAAATGGGACCAGACACTAAGAAGGATTGAGGAGGATAGCAACCAACCTTTGTATAAAAAACTTTTATCATGACTTGAGTCAATATTTTTGTTACTGACATCATCTAGCTCATGGTTATTTTTAATAAAGTCAAAGCTATTTTTCAGGTGAAAAAAATTAATATTTTTTGCACTGATTTCCATTCACAGAAACACACTCTTACACTGATATAGGTGGTTGTTCAAAGCCTTATGAGAAAGGAACAGCTTTATTTTAACCTCCACACTGAGGACAGACCTTGCTCTCTGAGAAACGGTGCACACCACCAGTTTGTCCCAAGAATTTCCTGTCTCCCGTCCCCATTCCTCATGCCCTTATCCTTATAAAGACATCTTTTTCTTCAGCATTTCTAACTCTCAACCCCTAGCAAAACAAAAAGCGATCTGATATTCTTATTTATACCCCAACTAAAAGTCACAACAACTTTTAAGGATTTTCATTTTAACTCTATGAGTTATTACAGAATCAACATTTGTTTTATCTCAAAGGAATTTCAAGCATTTGGCAGAGGTTTTGAGAATGGCACCTTTCTTCTTCTGGCTATCATACTAATCATACTAGCCCACGGAGATACATCTGCTTTTTGGAGAAGTTGAAGGAACAGAGATTTAATGTCTTTTCCTCTTCTTCCCCCAACCCCTCCTTTCATCTCTTCTTCCCTCTCCTCCTCCCAACCCTTGGACTCATGGGTCATCCAAAGCCCTGTGTTTTTGCTGCCTTGGGCCTTGAGGATCTGGCAATAAGCAAGGGTCCAGCACTTTTATCTTTTACTTATTTTGGAAATGTGATCATGATAGAAAATAATTTAATGGTGCATGCCATCAGAATATTGACACCAAGTACAGATTTGAGTAATGAAATCATTTTAACTAGTTCACTGTTAGGACTATGCAGAAATAACCATACATGCATCAGTCACCCTCCTGGCTCAGGGTCCTTGCCTCAGGCTCCCTTTGCCTGCAACATTCTTATCCTGCTATCCACAAGTTTAGTTTCCTCATCTCTCAGGTTTCTTTGCAAATGCCCCTTGTTGGTGACACTTTCCCTGACTATCCTGTTCAAGGTAATAAACGTCTAACTTGCTACCCTTCATACCCCCCACCTCCCACTCAAGCTGTAGAGTTTGCTTCCTTGATTTATTTTTCTCCATAGCATTGTATCAGCAAGTGATATATTGCCTATATTTAACTTGTTTATCACCTGTCTTCCCCTACTGGAGAGTAAGTTCCATAAGAGCAAAGGGTTTGTTTTTTTGTTTCCTTTAATTTCATGTATCCTCAGTGTCTAGAATAGTGCCCGGCCCATAGTAGTCATTCAGTAACATACTGAATAAGTACACACTACATACTGCTTGCCTCTTATATCTACTTGCTATACCACACAATAATGATTTTATATGTATATGCTAAATGAACAAAGGTTACCCTTTGCCCTATTGCCATATGATACTATAGTTGAAGAAAGAAAAATAGTTTACAATCTAAGATTTAACAAAAAGAAGAAATGTCCAATCTAGCACTAAGAAGAGGTATATATATTCCATATAAATTTGCACATCTGGTTTGCTTACATAACTAAAATATGTACAGTCATCCCTCAGTATCTACAGGGGATTTGTTCCAGGAACCCCACGGATACAAAACTCCAAGGATGCTCAAGTCCCTTATATAAAATTATAGTATTTGCATGTAACCTACACATATCTTCTCAGATATTTTGAATCATCTATAGATTACTTATAATACCTAAAACAATGTAAATGCTATGCAAATAGCTGTTATGATTTATTAGTTTTATTTGTATTATTTTTATTGTTGTATTATCTTTTACTGTGGTTTTTAAAAAATATTTTTGATCCATGATTGGTTGAATCTGCAGATATAAAACCTGTGGATACAGAGGGTTGAATGTACTGCCTGATCCAGTTTATTATTTCTTTATTATTCCTATTATAATACTGATGATTAAGAATTGATAAATATGCTCTATCACAATAAAATAATTTTTGATCCTTTAACAATGTCTTTTCATTTTTTAATACAAATAAACAAAATCAATCAGAGAAAAAAGTCCCAAACTGCTAAGAGCAGTTCCTTTGTGGACAGAGGGTTGAAATTATAGGAAAATTTTGTGTTCTAGATAATATATTTTGATAATGTTTAAATTTTATAAAGTTAAGTAATATTCCTTTTGCAATTTAAAAAATAAAATTAATGAAATTCAAAAATAAAATGCTACTAAAACTATAACAGTAATACTTTTCTAAGATACTGGTAAAACTAGGCTACCTGAAATTTCCAGGTACACTTGCATTTTGGAGGATAGTAGCTCGGGTAATAAGGACTGGAAATTTTCCCTTCAAAGCCAGTGATTTCTTTGACCAATACTGTGTTTTCACACTCTGAAAAAGATACCCAGTAACACACAATGGTTCACAGCTATAAGATTATGGGGAAAATTTAATTACAAATATACACTTCCTGGATCAAGAAGCTTATAAAGTTTTTGAACTTTGTTTTATTTAAAAAGAAATAGCACCCAACAGATATAGAGCTAAAATGCTTGTTCTCGAATTCTGTATTTGTTTTCAAGTCATATATTTTGGCTACACATCTATAGGATGTTCTCAAAAAACATAGTTCTGAACTCAGAGACACGAGCAACAGCTGAACAGCAACTCCTCAGAGGCCTAAGTTTCACTCCACAGACCCCTTCCTCAAGCCCTAAACTATAATCATTCCAACCTTTTTCCTTTGTTGCCCCAGCCCTAGGGGGCATAGTTGCTTCCTACATGTGTTATATCCATGATACCTTACAGTTCTTGACTTGTCCTTTTTGCCTTTTGAGATGCCTAGTTAACACCTTCATACTAAGTTAACAGTTCTTCATTAAATTCACTCTATTAAAATAACTAACATCGTCTCTCTCTTCTGACTAGACCCTGTTTTAGAGTGCTTTACTAATACAACTAGTATAATAGCACAGCCTCCAGAAATATAAGACTAGAGTGTCATAGCAAATATTTCTAAAAGTGACTTCTCTTTAATTGGAGAAGACTTACTTTGTTCTGGAATGACCTCAAAATATGCCCGGATTCCTGATAGCTTCCATACACGAGGACATTTAAATGTCACCAACATGAGATTATTTGTAGAAACAAATGATATTAATGTTCTTGTGGGTTCACAAATTCTGAAAGCAGAGAACAAAAGTACATGAGTAACAGGTTATTTGAGCAATGGACCTCCATTCAACACTAATTCCACACATTTCCTGCGCTATCCCCTCAGTTCTTATGAATCAGTCTCTGCCAACCAGGTCTTCATCAACTGGTGGCCACAGGGCTCTATAGATGGATCAGAGCTGAAAAAAGTATAGACATTTTTGTCCAGTAACTACTACCAAAGAATTCTCTTGGACGGCTGTCACTGGACCCTTCTTGAGTGCAAATGAAATATAAAGGCAGTGTATTTAATGGCTAAGGTCATGAGCTTTGCCGTAAGGAAAACTAGATTCAAAACTGAATTCTGACTGCGTGCAGTGGCTCATGCCTTTAATTCCAGCACTTTGGGAGGCAGAGGCTGGAGGATCACTTGAGACCAGGAGTTCAAGACCAGCCTGAGCATGTGTGAGACCCCGTCTCTACAGAAAACAGAAAAATTAGTTCGGTGTGGTGGTTCATGCCTATTATCACAGCTACTTGGGAGGCTGAGGCAGGAGGATCACTTAAGTCCAGGAGTTTGAGGTTGCAGTAGCTATGATGATGCCACTGCACTCTAGACCTGGTGCAAGAGCAAGGCTTTGTCTCAAAACAAACAAACAAACAAATAAAAAAAGGAAAAACCTCAGCTCTATCACTTAACTGGGTGGAAGATTCTGGGCTTAAACCTTGGGAAATGCCAGTTTCCCTTCTATGAAATGGTAGTAATAATAATAGTATACTCCTCATAGCACTGTGGTGAGGATTAAATGAGATAATAACTGAATATGTCTGGAAGGATGGAAAGAAATATAATGATTGAGGACTGGGAGTCAGTGGCAAACTTATTTTTCACTACATATCCTTATATAGTGTTTGAATTTTTAATATGCATTTTCATCACCAAAATATAAATACCTACATACATGCATAAAGCCCTGTTACATACATACATAGACATGGTTAAAAATAATAAAATAATTTGTGTACACTTTCAGCACAGTAAGTAGCAAATAGTAATTTTTTAATAAAGCTTACTCATTTGAAGTTTATCAAATATTAACCAGGTGTCTACAATTAAGTAAAAAAATTGAGTATATATAAGTATATGTGTGGGTAATTAAATATACATGAATGAAAGGATTGATGCTAAAATATAACAGAAACTTGCTCTGGGTAATGAGATTGTGAAGTAATTGATATTGTTTTCTCTGATTGACATAATTTTCTACAATAAACTTGTTATCTTTGTAAGAAAAATTTTTAGTTTTTTTACTAGTGCTATGCAATCATCATAGAATTCTCACAATCTATTGAAATGATAGACTTTCCATGATTGTAATAAATGTAAAATTAAACAGAATGTCTATTATATTTCAGACATGTTAGCTGGAATTCTTGTTGTACTGACTTTAAGAGTCTTATTCTCTACAAATGAAAAACAAACACTGAATCCAATGGACTCTGGCAAGGGTACTAAAGTATAATGCATACTTAACAGCACATGAGTCTGTTTTTGACCTGACAAGTGTACACAAAAATGTTTGTTTTTGTTTTTTTTTAAATCTAGGGGGAACACAGATACTGTAAAACAAAGACATTGTAAAAAAAAATCTTTTCACCCGCCAACAAGAGTGCCTGCGTGGTACCTGTATAGGATGCTGCTCCTAATTGGCAAGAGGGAGTCGTAAATGGTCAGGGAGTCGGTGACACAGTTGTCGGCTTCGATTTGGATGGACTCAATTGAGAGACGAATGAGATAGCCCACGATGGCCACCAGCTTGAAGTGACACATCAGCCTCCCTGAGGTTGCAGAAATCTCCAGAGGGTAGCGGAAGGACAGATGATCCGCATAGATGTACTGAGAGCAGCCTTTGTCTGTGGAGATAGCACTTTTTGTTCCCTGTTCTTACTTTCCTTTTTCCCTTTTTTTATTTTTTAGAAATGATTTTTCTTGAAATCTTTATAGAAAAGCAAAGAGCAAAAGAGGTCCTGTGGGGGGCATCTGCTGTCTTTGCCGGCCGAGAGTCCACTTCACTCTCTTCTGGTTAACAGCCCTGGATTTTACTTTGAGAAACTATCCCTACCCTGTCTATATAGTTTGGTTGGGGTTAAACCCACCCCTGGTTTCAGAGGTAGGCACATAACCTAGTGTCAAAAAAGATGGTTCAGGAATGAGCATGCTGCCCGACAAGCCAGACAATGGGAGTCAGCCTCCAGGACTTCTACTAGAACTGTCAGGAAATACGTAGGGGTGGTTTCCACTGTGGTTGAAAAATGATAAATTATGATCTTGGATCTGCTGGTAGCCATGTTTGCCCCCACAATGGAAGAACACACTTGATAGGGAAGCCTCAACATAAGGAGGCAGAGATGAAGAGTTCTGATGATATTTCATTTTAGAACCTGGACCCAACCACACCTAAAGCCAGCATACTCCATTGATGCCCCAGTGGCATGAGCTAGTCAAGTTTCTTTTGTACTTAAGCCAGTTTGAGTGTATTCCTGTCACTTGCAACTCAAAGAGCACTAACAAATACTGTCCTTAGAAAAGGAAAAGTACAGCCCAAAATGATACTAATGTGTGTGAAGGGAGGGTGGGGAACCAGATAGAAGAATTTACCAGATCCTATGGTTGAAGAGTAATCCGACCGAAGTCCAGCTGCATTGAAAAACCACATAGAAAAAGAGACTGTTAATCCCATCATTTCATTTTGTTAGCATTGTACTTAGTAAAATTATTTTCAGTTCTTTTTTAAAAGCAATCAGACACCTCTGGGATTTGCTTTAAAATGATCCAGTGAAGGTGATGGAGGTTGTTTAGGTATTTAAAGATCACATAGAACAGCCTGCTGATAGTTGTTGAAGCTAAGGAACTGCTATATGAAAGTTCATTATACCATTTTTTTTACTTTTGTATTCTTGAAATCATAGTTACAAGTTTCAAACATATTTTAAAGTTAAAAAAGCAATGAAATAATTATGATAATAATTAGTCCTCTACTTGAAATAGTACATACATATAGTGCAAAATTTTCCGTGACCTTTTTCATTCATTTAAAAAATATTTATCAGCCACCCACTATATGCCTAGTGTGCAAGTCTCAGCCACCCACTATATGCCTAGTGTGCAAGTCTGTGTATATATATTATATACAATTTCTATCATTTCTATGTAATATGTAATATATACTTATAAAATATGTTTATATATTTCAATATATAAAATTTAAATAAAAAGAGAAAGCAAGAGGCCGGGCGTGGTGGCTCATGCCTGTAATCCTAGCACTCTGGGAGGCCAAGGTGGGAGTATTGCTTCAGCTCAGGAGTTCGAGACCAGCCTGAGCAACAGCGAGACCTGGTCTCTACAAAAAATAGAAAAAATTAGCCAGGCATGGTGGCGCATGCCTGTAGTTCCAGCCACTCAGGAGTCTGAGACAGGAGGATCGCTTGACCCCAGGAGTTTGAGGTTGCTGTGAGCTAGGCTGACACCACTGCACTCTAGCCTGGGCAAGAGAGTGAGACTCTGTCTCAAAAAAAAAACAAGACCTCAGCAAAATCCTGCCTTCTCCAGGACTTTGTTCCTTGAGGACTTAGTTTGAAGATGCATGAGCTGAATAAATGTACATTTTAATAAATTCAACTTCATATATATTTTGTTCACAAATCTATGGTTCAATCACTGTATTTAACATTTAGCAATTTCCTTTACTAATATAGCTTCGTTGTCTGCAGCTCATCTTGTGCTACTGGGATTATGGAAGAGAATACCTCATTACAATGCTGACTACAGTAATGGCAATTGTCAGGAGTGCTGCAGGAAGGAATGCTAAAGGAAAGTCACCCAGCAATCACCATTTAGTACCACAGAGTCCATGTCCACAGCCAGACCCTGCAAGCTCCCCACAGAAGTCCTGTTTATGATGCTCGTCTGGATGGAGTCCTTCAAGATGGCCGCCACGCAGTCCTCACAGAAGATGTGGCCCTTGGCATGCGGCATGACAAACACAATCCAAAAGTGGACGAGGAGACCGCCTTTGTTGTTGCTGCTATAATGAAAAAAGAGAGCTGTTCAGGGATCCCTCTTAGGAAGTAGACTTTATAGAGAGGCAGTAACCCAACTGGCAGATTCAAGGTAAGGCCAAGTGAGTACATCCATCATTTGATGTGCCCTCTTCTTTGAGTAATTACTGACTCCTATTATGGGGACCAGTAAGGGAAAGCATCATGTTATGTGCATTCTGATTATTGTGTCAGATTCAAATTTAGAACCATTACTGTAGAGTTGCATCTCCATGGGAAATACACTACTCGTGGTTATCAATCAGTAGTCACTGCTATTAAAAATAACAACAGTTATAATGTTTGATACCTCACCATGTCCAGGCACTGTGCTAAATCTGCTTTATCCCATTTGAATCTAATGAGGAAGGTCCTATTATTATTCTGTTTTTACAGATGAGGAAATTGACATCAAATACAACTCAAAGTCTCAGAGCTAGTACGCAGCAGATCCAGGAATCAAGTCCAAGTTGCCTTTCAGTCTGACGCCAGAGACCGAGTCTCTAATTGCATAAATGCTACCATGTTTTGTGAAAGAAATGTAAGATAGTTTTCTGTAGTAAATAACTTAAGAAATGAAAAGTTAAGGAGAGTAAACAAGTTGCTTTACTCCAAGGCTTCTCAGTGCCTTAACCCTTTGCACTCGCTTGCTTTTTTCTCGATTTCTTTATTCTACTCCGGATTTAATTTTTTAAATACCCCAGATTTTACAAAGCACGGCAGTAGAATAAAAAACTGGAGTTTCTTTTCATTCAAACTTATTTATTTGGATTTTTTTATATTTCAAATTATTGATACATTTAAAGAGTAATTTTAATCTCTATAATTTTTGCTAACCGTGTTGAGTCACACTCGACATCCGAGTGCAAAGGGTTAATATGCCAAAGCAGATTATGAATCTCTGCGGATATATTAGAGGTGGAGGGAGGGCAGTGGGATATAGCACATGGTGCACAATTTTTTCTAAAAACTATTTGCCCATGGGCCGGGCGCGCTGGCTCACGCCTGTAATCCTAGCTCTCTGGGAGGCCGAGGTGGGCGGATCATTTGCGCTCAGGAGTTCGAGACCAGCCTGAGCAAGAGCGAGACCCCATCTCTACTATAAATAGAAAGAAATTAATTGGCCAACTAATATATATAGAAAAAATTAGCCGGGCATGGTGGCGCATGCCTGTAGTCCCAGCTACTTGGGAGGCTGAGGCAGCAGGATTGCTTGAGCCCAGGAGTTTGAGGTTGCTGTGAGCTAGGCTGACGCCATGGCACTCTAGCCTGGGCAACAAAGTGAGACTCTGTCTCAAAAAAAAAAAAATTAAAAAAAAAAAAAAAACTATTTGCCCATGAAATTCTTTTTTCCTCAGAAGATCTCTAGTGACCAGTTTTTCACTGGACATTGAGAAATAGTGTTTTCTGCTTTATCTTTGCCTCCACCTCTACCCACTATGGTAGCCACATTTGTGAGCATTTTGCCCAGTGGCACTGACATGGGGACCATGACTCCAGCTGTGGGGAGAAGGTGAGAATTGGTAGATAAAAAGCAAAAACACAAAGTGGCAGCATAGCAAAGGGTCAGGTCACCAGTTGTGCTGATAGGTCATTAACCCACAAAGTCACTTGAGAATGATGGAATCTCAGCCCTTTCATAGCATTAAGTGGAATTTATAGAAGTGAACGCAGAAATCCCCAAACAAAGGACATATATTACCTGACATCTGCAACAACAGACTGCTCATAAAATTTGGAGAAGGCAGATGTGGTATAAACCAGGTTTACCTGAAAAAGAATTGAGGTGTCTTAAGTCTTTCAAACTTGTCTTCCTTTCAAAGCATCTTGTCTATTGTAGGTCCAAGCTCTGAGAAGAGAAGAGCAAGCCTCAAACTAAAGCTCTTAACTCCAAACACAGACATTATTTCTTGAATTCAAATAAATTCTTACTTCCTGCTGTAATTCTTGGGTTACTTACCTTCATTCTGTCTGTGAAAAACCAGTTACCTTCATGCATTGATTGCTCTCTTTAAAGACTCTAATCAAGCTTAACTTCTGTATTCTGCCCACTCTAAAGGTTAATTTTCTCCACAGTTAACAAATCTAACTCATTTAAGCATATTTTCATAGTACAGTATTTGACCCAATCCTTTCCCCATCAGTGCAAGACATGTTCCTACATTAGCCACTAGGGGGCGAGTGGTGCCCACAGCCAGGTCTACCAAGACCCTTCAGAATTCCCAGTCTTTAAGGCAAGGCCCAGGCAGGAGTAGGAAACCTGGGATCCAAAGGCCACATGTGGCCTTCTAGATCCTTCTAGATCCTTTTGAAAGGCCGCAGGTTCCCCATCCCTGAGACCTTCTTTGCCCTCACTTAGCATTTCTAAAAACAAACTCACTCTCTTCTCCCACGTCATCTCCTCCTCCAGTATTCCCCTTCCTACATAATTGGAAACCACCTACATAATTGCCCAGGATTGAAAAAAAAAAAAAAAAAAACCTTAGAAATTATAAAATATAGTGGAAAAAGCATGAGCTGTAGAGTTTAAATTCACTATGCAACACAGAACATGGTACCTAAACCTGCTGAGTTTTTTTTTCTTTTTCTTTTCAACCATAAAGTACTGATCAAAATGCCTACCTCCTTGGGAGAATTTGAAGACTAAGTGGGGTACAGTCATGTACCACAAATTGACGTTTAGGTCATTGACAGACCGCATATACAAAAGTGGTCCCCAAAAAACACCCACCACATGTACTCAGCAGCAAATTGGTATTAACGGATCAACACCTCAGTGGACATATAGGAATAACATTTATCGGGTGTCAGGTGGGTGGGAGGGGGAGAGGGGATGGATATACACAAACACAATGAGTGAGATGTGCAACGTTTGGGGGATGGTCACTCTTGAAGCTCTGACTCGAGGGGGTTGGGGGGCATGGGCAATATATGTAACCTTAGCATTTGTACCCTCATGATATGCTGAAATAGAAAAAAATGAAAAAAAAACAAAGGTGGTCCCAAAAGATTATAATGGAACTGAAAAATTCCTATCTACTGATCTGTATTACAACTGCCTACAGTGTTCAGTACAGTGACATGCTGTACAGGGATGTAGTCTAGATGTAACAGGCCATGCCATATACCTAGATGTGTAGTGGGCTACTCCATGAAAGTTTGTTTAAGTATTGTATACTCTATGATGTTCACACAATAAAGAAATCACTGAAATATGCATTTGTCAGTGTGTATCTCCATCATTAAGTGACACATGACTGTATATATATCAGAATTAAGAGGTTTAGTAACATACCTAGTATAAAGAAGGCATTCAATAAATAAGAGCCACTCTAACCACCATTGCGTTTGACTGCTGGCCCTGTCTCTCACAACTGTGCCTCATTCTACACTGCCTGTCACTGCATCAAGGTCACCACTGTATTTCCATGGTGGAGTTACAAATCGGCAGAACCTTTCTAGTTGGCAATATGTGCCAGGAGCCATAAATTAATATTTTTCTATTTGGACAAGTAATCATACTTTTTAGGAAATTACCTAAGGGAATAATCTGAGATACACATAATTTATGTGGCAGTTTTGCTGTTGCATTATTTATAGTAGCAAAAATTGGAAATAGTTTAAACATTCACTAAAAAGAAATTTGCTAACTTTGAGGCTATCAAGACTTATGTTTTTTTAAAGAATATTTACTTGCATAAAAATACGCAATATCATGTTAAGAGAAAAAAAATTGAATTATAAAACTGAATATCTACTAGTGTCCCAATATTGCACTATCTCCTATGTCTATGTAGCCCAGAATAAAAAGGAGTTTTATCTCTGGTGATAACGTTAAAGAAGATTTTAATGATTCTTAAAATAATTTTATGAATTTTGCTAATGTTTATAATAAATAATTATTAGTCCTATAATGAGAGAGTTATTTTTAACAGTGAAGAGATTGCCAGTGCATCAAGGTTGAAATAAACTTTGTGTACGATCACAAAATTATCAGTATGCAAGTAACTTTGAAACTGGAAGGCATTTTAAAGGTCACTTGATCCAATTTCTTAATTTCACAGATGAGAAAAACTGACGCTGAGAGAGCCATTTCTTTTTATGTTAGGTGGGGTGTGGGGGTGGGGGGGAGCAATTCTCTTATAGCCAAGATGAGCTAAATCCCATGTTTCCCTCTGACAGCTTCCTTCACCCACCCTACCCTCTACTTCCCTAAGCCCTGCTAACCGGTGACATCTGTGGTCCCTCCCCTGTCCCCTCACCCCTCTTGACTCCACCCTCCCCAGACCTTCAGCCCTCTGCCCTCATCCCCTCACCACTTGCTGCACAGTCCGTGCCACGGAAAGAAATTCCCGGGACTCTTTTTGTCGATATTCAGGAAGAAACTCAATGTTGGTGATGCGAAACATCCCAGCAAAGTAAAAAGCATCTTTGCTCTCTGTCTTGACTGTAAAAGAGGAGAGAAGGCGATCAGGAGGCTTTCCCATCTGTGTGGCAGAAAGGCATTGTCTGAGCTATGTCAGGATCAGGCTCCTAAAATGATCTTATTTTAGGCAGCTACATATCTAACTGGTTCATAGCCCATGGAGCTCCAAATAAAGTTGACAACATCTCTTCCATCAGCAGCAAATAACCACATCTCTTAGAATGCTCAATTCCTACACCTGCTCTGGCAAATACTTAAAAACGAGGTTAGAAGACTCTCATGACCCTGTGCCTTCCTTTCCTATGGCACATAACCCGCATCATGACTCCATCAGCTTGTCTATCTCTTTTTGAGCTCTCTGACGAAACGACCACTAACTTATTTTTTTCTTCAGCCCCTAATATAGCTAGTGTCTGCCTTAGCTTTGAAGCTCAATAAATGTTTGCGGGAAGGAAGGGAGGAAGAACTGGGGAGAGAGAAAGAGAGAGTATTCCTTCTTCATACAAGGCTCAGCACATGGAAATGCTAAATAAATGATGGCTGAGTTAACAAGAAGGTGCAACCTATGTGAGTGATAGGAAACAGCTTCCCTTTCGTGACCCAGCCAAGGTCACCTTAGCCCTAAGCCGTGTAGTGAGGCTATGGAGGGGAGCGGCTAGCCCAGGGTAAGGGGCAGGAGGCCTGAACTCCTGTCCTAGATTTATTCCTTCAGGTTATGTGACCTTGGGCAGATCACCTTGCCTTCCTAACCCTCTCATGTAAAATTACTGCTGTTTTTGCTTTTTTTCTTTTTTTTTTACTAGGGAAGTGGTTCTTAGTTTTGTTGTTCTTGGTGGTGTTTTTGTTGTTGCAGACTCTTTAAAATTTGAATGAAAGCTGTGACTTCTTTCTAGACTCACACATTCCTTCTCCTATCAGGAAGTACTGAGGATTCAGGACAACAACAATGCAAGGGAGATCAAGTCAGCATTAAATTAGCTTATATTTACCTAACCCTTTAGCTCAGCCCAATGTGCAAGACCCTCCATGGTGTCCCTGATTAGCTGTCCGTCTCATTTCTCAAGGTCACCCTCCACACTCAGATTTCATGTATCAAAACTCACTTGTTTCCTGTTGGGTAGTGCTTACTTGTTCATACCAGTTTCCCTTTGTTCATACCAATATCTTTCCATGAAATGCTCTTCTCTGTATTTTTACACAGCCAACAAACTACTTCTGTACAAGGATGTTCTAAAACTTGATACAAAAATGCTAGGGCATCTCAAGTCAGGGATAAGCCAATAAATAATTAAAATCAAAATTAAATAAAGATAAAAAATTTTAAAAAGAAATAAAAAATGCTAAGACAATGCAAATGTGTCAGTGGAGGTACAGCAGAGAAATGATGGGAGATAAGTTGGTTTGTTCTGGGCTGGGGGGTAGGGGTTTGTGTTAATTGCCCATGGACTTGACTTCCCCCACCAGGCTGTAAGCTCCTTAAGGATAGAGATCATATCTTGGTTATCACTCTGTTCCCCATGCCTAGCACAGCACCCAACACATAGTGGGCACGCTCAATATGTGTCAAATAAATTTTCAGAAACCAGTTCATGAAGCGTTCTTGGACTCTATCCCTGGGCAGATTGGATGCCTCTCTTCTGTGAACTCATGCTCTCTCTTCAGCAGTGAACTGTGAGCTTTTCTAAAATAGAATATGCATCTGTGAGCTTTTTGAAGGTAGGAGATACATTTTAGTACGCCTGATGTCCTGCATTGTGCCAAGAAAATTATAGGTGATCAATTTCTGTGTGTGTGTATTTTATATATATATATATATATATATATATATATATCCTGAACTGCTCAAGACAATATTTTTTAATTCTTTGCCTATAACTCTTGCCTTCTAATCAGATTTTAATATCCTTGGGGGTGTATCTAGGAAAACTGTTTGCCTACTAACAACACTTTCAACATCAGGGTTTTTTTTTTCACCAACACCAAGAAATTCTCCAATTCTCTGCAGACCAACTGAGTGTCCAACGGTTCGGTTCTGATCCTAGTTACCCAGAGTTAGTGTCAGAACCCACAGGTTAAGGGCACATTCCCAAAAGACTGCCCCCTACTTGAGATGCCAAACAGGAGTTTTGGGTCTCTAGGCCACCAACACTGCTGTCTGACTTGGCTACAGACTGGGAGTTCCCATGAACCCCTCAGGTTTGATAATTTGCTATAATGGCTCACAGAACCCAAGGAAATACTTTACTGATTATTACTGGTTTTTTATAAGGGATGCAAATGAACAGCCAGATGAGGAGGCACGGAGGGTGAAGTCTCCAAGGGTTCCTAGTATGGGAATTTCTGTCCCTGTGGAGTTGGAGCAGCCCACCCTCCCAGCAATTGAGTGTTCTTACTAACCTGACAGCTTCCTGAACCCTGTCGGTTAGGGGTGTTATGGAGGTTCAGTTATGTAGGCACAATTGATTAGGTCATTGGCCATTGGTGATTGAGCTCAGTCTCCAGCCCCCTCCTGAAAGTTACAGCCCTCTAATCAGAGGGTTGATTCCTTGGGCTCTCTAGAGGCTTTCCCCCACCAGCCATGTCATTAACATAAAAAAGACTCTCTTAGAAGCACTGCACTAGGAACCAGAGACTAAGACCAAATATTACAACATATATATATATATATATATATATATAATAACAAAAGATGTTCTTATCACCCCATCACTCAGGAAGTTACAGAGTGTTAGAAGCTCTGTGTCAGACATGATGAGCAGAGACCAAATATATATTTCACATTATGTCACAGGACATGTATTTTGTACAAATGCATGAACAAGTACAGAATGAGAACTCCAACACAAGTCAACAAATGCCATCCTTGCATGACTAAGTACTCTGTGAGAAAGGGCTTAGTTATGACACCTGTCCAAAAGGCTCAATCAGATGGACAAAAACATAATAACAGGGGAGAGAAAGACGCATGTGTAAAATGGAGCTCAGGAAGCTGGAAATTTAAGGTTGCCTAGAAACAGGCGGTGGGTGGAATGAGGAAATGAAACAGCTTAGCACTCCTTTCCTTTTTAAAAAGCTGTTACATTTCTGAATCAGTCAAAATCTCCTGAGCATCTTCCTCAGCTCTTTCCATCCTATCCCCCATCTCCTGGTCCTGCTCTCCTCTGGGAAGAAAGTGATGGTGGTGAAAGAAGAAATGAAAAAGACAATTCTGGTTTCTCTCTCCTTAAAACATCAACACCAGTTTGGGAAATGGTGTATCAGTCTTGGAATAAGTAGGATCCCTTCAAAAACACCCAGGGGCAGGTCTGGTCTGCATTGCTAATGCTGGACTCAAGACACAAGCCCTAACCCCAAAGGAGAACAGATTTTAACTTACTGATGTAGAGCCACAGAAGTGTCCAGGCTATGACTGCTAGGATGAATAAAAATACTGTGAAGAGAATGATTTTATTTTGGACACTCCAAAAGGGAACTTTCTTCTTGGACTGCTTCTTTGGTTTGGGTTTGGCTTTACCAATGGGTTTTCGTGGTGGTCTCCCGGGCAACGGTGGTCGTCTCCCTGGCAGCTTTCCTTGGGCACTGACCACCTGAACTGAGATATTGGATATCTTAAAAAAATAAAATAAAAGATGTATTATCAACTAGAAGTAGTGTAGAGCTTAAACTGAACTATCCAGTCAGGAGATCTTGGTGTTAAAAAGCCTAAATTTATCAGTCAAATTATTTACATATGTTTAATAAATTGATTTGCATCAAGTTATACAATGAAGATTAGGAAAACTAGACAATACAGTATATGAACCCTAGTAAAATGGTCCCCAGATCCTTTCCTCAATTCTCCAACTCTGCTAAGCAGATGCTGTGGAGAAGAGGTCATGGGTAAAGTAGAGTGAAGGACCTGGGAGTCAGGAGGTCAAGGTTAAGATTCTGTGTGGATAGACTCATTTGTATACATAGCTCTGTGTGTGTGTTTCAAATGTTTGTACTATATTGTTTTTCTCTCACAAGCAATTATTTCTGGGCTGAGGCAGGATCATAAATGAGAATATAAATGAGTTCCCCAGAGAAATGAATTGATTTCAAAGTTTTGGCATCAATCCTGGGAGGCAGGAAGAAAAAGTTAAGGTGAGTGATGATTTGGGTAGGGTTGTAGAATAAGAACCAAATGTCCTTGTTTTACAGTTGCCAGCCACTGAACTTAGTAGTGACTCAGTTTCCCAATCGTAAGCAAAAGAATAATTTAAAAATAAATCGAAGAACAAAATAGAAGACTCATTAGATTAGAAAATGTTTGGTTTAAGTGTGTTTATGGGCAAAGTGTTATGTGCAGGAGGAAAAAAATACATTATTCAACTGTTTCCCCTCCTGCTCTTTTATTTTCTCCTCCACCCTCTGCCATTTGATGCTGTGAATTCTTTAATAATATATGCGAGAGTTTAGCTTCTTTGAAGGAGAGATTTATACATGTCAGGGTAACTAAACTCCAGTGATGAAATAACTTTTAACCACACATTCTTTTAAAGGCAGCAATATAGAACACCAAATTCCAGAAAACTGTCTCTCTTTTGTGCTTTCCTCAAGAGTGCTTTCATTCTCTCTCCCTCTCCCTCTCTCTTCCCTTCAAAATTCATGTCTTTCAGTCTTTAATCCTATCAATTAATGGGATAATATGTGGCCAAGTACACTCTGAATTATTCATAGCTTCCTCATTCTTTTTGCCGAACACCCTTGTCAGCCCCTGGAGTGAAATGTCGCTTGTATCCTTCTGGGTGAAATTGAACTAGACCAGACTTCAGTGAATGTGGTGTCCTGCTAGAGTTAGGATGGTGCTTCTAAAGAGAAAAACATTCCACTGTAGAGAGAGTTCAGTCGACTATGGTGTCAAGCTATTTTCAAGTACTCCCCCCAAAGAAGTAAGAGAGAGAAACACACAGCGATGCCAGTACTTGTAGAACTGACAAAGGCCAAGGTTGGATCTTTAAGTGCAGGAGCACATTATAGGCAGTCTCAGTTAGCGCTGATTAAATTTTAAAATGGAATTTGTGTAGAGATCAGTACAATTTCCCTGGAGTTTCAGAAAAACAGCTACGAATCAATTGCCAAGTGCAGCACTTTAAAACAAGCTGGTATTTGTAAAATCCATTAAGTACCATAAGAAGAGAAAGTATTTCATTATTATTCCCTTTACTTTTATAAAGTCACGCAATCTCATTTTACTAACAGGGTCAACAATGAATGGTATTCAAGTAGGAGAGGGGGTTCTTCACACTGTACTCACTTTCAGGTCCACAGGTCTGGAAGAAGCGTCACCGGTTTCTTTGTCCATTATTAGATCTATGATCACCCGGGGGTGTCTCAAAGCCAGTTTTCACCCCCTTGCATCCTCTCTCAAGAAGAATTGAGAGAACAGTCACTGGATTCAAGCTAGCTCTCAGAGGAGTGGCATCAATTTACTTCCACCAGGTCCAGGTCAGAAACTGAAGCTGCCTCATTACTATATTGTGACTGTTAAAGGGACCTACCACTCAGCTTTGCACCCCAAACTAAAGCTTTCTTGATGTCACTCATATGAGTCAGGCCCCTCGGAGCACAGCCAGCCTCAAGGCAAGGTTTCCGCTTATAAGAAACACCATCCAACAATCAAAAAATATTTTACAAGCCATTATCATTTTTCCCTGCATCGCCTAAAGAATGGGAAGAGGTCTAATTTATCACCCCCAGCACCACACCTAAAAAATCCTCACACTCCATTCCTCTTGCTTAGCATTTCTTGCATGCTCCAGAAGACTCACTCTCTAGTCCTGCTCTCAACTCTCCAGCCACACTCTGAAAACTTCTACCCCGGGGGATGTTTTCCATTTACCTTCCTCTACCCCTGGAGTCAGTCCTCAGTAAACCCCAGGCCCTTTCTGATGTAAATCCCGTATTCCCATCTCTCTCTTTCTTCCCCAAACCAGTCTGGATTAGATCCAGGGAGGGAAGGTAACCCTCTGGGGCAGCGTCAGAATTTTTCTTAGCGCCAAGACAAAAAGATGGGTATTACCAGAACATCATCACTCTAAGGGCACTGGGCGACCATGGAAGGATACTCTCTTGCCCTTTAAAAGAGAAACACTGCTCAGCTGATCCAGACACAAGTTCAAGGGCTATACATACAAAAGCAAGAGAGAAACTGCCTGCTGAAAGTGGTGAAAGATTAGTTGAGTTGTCTGATACTTAACATTTGATATAACTGGAGAAAAAAGACAAAAATGACAAAAAAATTATATCATGTACAAATTTGTTTACTGGGTTTTGTTATGTATTAGTGACATTGACAAACTAACTAATAATGCTTTAGGCTTTGTAATTTTATGATGAAGAAATTTTAAAATAAGGCTTTTTAATGGCTCATCCTTTCTGTATTATTTCTCTACTTATTTCCAGAATTAACTCATATTTCACCAATAATGTACTTTCTAGCAGCCACTGACAAAGACTCTGTCCTTGACGAAAGTTTAGTCAGGCTCCTCTGAACCCTCTTTTTCTATTTTTTATTTTTTTGAGGGAGAGTCTCACTCTGTTGCCCAGGCTAGAGTGCTGTGGCATCAGCCTAGCTTACAGCAACCTCAAACTCCTGGGCTCAAACGATCTTCCTGCCTCAGCTTCCCAAGTAGCTGGGACTATAGGCATGTGCCACCATGCCTGGCTAATTTTTTCTATATGTTTTCAGTTGTCCAGCTAATTTATTTTTAAAATTTTTTTAGTAGAGACAGAGTCTCACTCTTGCTCAGGCTGGTCTCAAACTCCTGAGCTCAACCGATCCACCCACCTCAGCCTCCCAGAGTGCTAAGGTTACAGGTGCGAGCCACCATGCTGGCCTGAGCCCTCTTTTTTTTTTATTTCGGCATATTATGGGGGTACAGATTTTAAGGTTTCAATAAATGCCCTTTCTCCCCTCCCCCCACAAGTCTGAGTCTCCAGCATGACCATCCCCCAGACGGTGCACATCTCACTCATTATGTATGTATATACCCACCCCCTGGCCCCCTGCCCAATACCCTATTACTGTAGTACCTATGTGTCCACTTAGGTGCTGCTCATTTAATACCAGTTTGCTGGTGAGTATATGTGGTGCTTGTTTTTCCATTCTTGGGATACTGAGCCCTCTTTTTAACTAAACCTTGTCCTTAGGCCCTGAGCTTTCTCTTCAACCAGGCTCTGTCCTTGGCCCAGTTGTAGCAAGAATGCTGCTAAGTCAGCTTAGCAGGAATCCCCCCATACTTGATATCTGATCACCCTTGATTTTTTTCACTCAAGGGTGACCTTGAAACACCCGTATTATGTGGTCAAGTTTTTTATCCCCTACCGTTGATGTATAAGTGGTTGGCTCGCCTTTAGCAAGGATCCTGATGGGTCAGTTTAGCAAGAATCCCCCACCCTTGAAGTCTCCTTTTAGTAATTCTCCCTCCACTGTCTCCCTCCACTCCCTCCACTGTCTCCCCCCTCACTCTGCTCACTGGCTTTAGACCCCCAGCAGTCCTTGCTGTATTTGGAATTGAGCTCACTTTCATATTGCAATGAGCAATATGAATGCAATGAGCAATATGAATGCAATGAGCTCACTCTCCCCTATTGCAATAGTACTGAATAAAATCCACTCTTGCAGCCTACAACTAGTGTCCCACTCTGTTTCTCTTTGACACCAAGAATAAAAAGTGGCAGCAAATAATAGGAGGTTGCACTATATGTACAGAATTTAAAAACAATCATAAAACCTACTGGAGGCTGCTTTCTTAGTATCATCATGCCTGCCATTCTCAACAATATCAGTGATCAAATACTTCTTCCTGAAAATCTTTGACTGATATAAGTTCTAAACAATTGCGGGTGGACAGCTGTCGTGGCTCATGTCTGTAATCCTAACACTCTGGGGGGACAAGGCAGGAGGATCGCCTAAGGTCAGAACTTCGAAACCAGCCTGAGCAAGAGTGAGACCCTGTCTCTACTAAAAATAGAAACAAATTAATTGGCCAAATAAAAATGTACAGAAAAAATTAGCCAGGCATGGTGGTGCATGCCTGTAGTCCCAGCTACTCGGGAGGCTGAGACAGAAGGATCGCTTGAGCCCAGGAGTTTGAGGTTACTGTGAGCTAGGCTGATGGCATGACACTCTAGCCCAGGAAACAGAGTGAGACTCTGTCTCAAAAAAAAAAAAAAAAAAAAAAATTGCTGGCATTGCAAATAAGTCCATGGAGACTCCTATCATGCAGACCTGCAGAGGACTTCCATGGGGAAATCCTCAATGTGGCCATGTCAATTAACTCAGACCAGAAAAGAACTTTGATTCTTTAGAGTCACGTATTTCAGCAATCCAAGGTGATATTGAAGAAGCTAAGAAACAAATAGATTTATCAGAACATTCAAAAATCAAAGAAGACAATTTCTTCCAGGTTTGTTCCTAAAAGCAAAGTAATTGCTGGCCACAGATTTAAAGATCATTTTGTTTATTTAATCATTGCTCTCTAGTATTTCACTGTTCGTAATTGTGCACTCTCATCTTGGTTATATTTTAAAAATCAAACAATTTCATATAGTGGTGAATTAGTTTAAATAGTACAATGTATTATAGTTACCATATTGTGCTTCAATTACTAAACCCATCATAGCACTAACAAAAATTTATTTAAAAGTCAAGATTCTTTTTTATGTAATATGTTGATTAAAATGTGCCTCTAGAAAGGTATTAAGTGTCATATGATGTAAAGGAAATATACATAAATGTGAGTAAAAAGGCAAGTCATCAGTTTGAGATAAGAAGTATAATTCTCATGGTAAAATTACAGCATGTATGCACTCGTATAGCATATACTGCTACACAGAGAGGAATTAGAGAAAGTAACTGCATTAAAAAGAAATTTGAAAGTTATTTATAAACCTAAGAGAAAAATCAGACTTTGTACTTTGGTATTTTGTGCATTAATATATTCTTACAAACATGAAGATGTTTGTGAAATTTTGTTTTAATCAGTCACATCATTGTACCATTTAGCCTAGTTATAGTGAGAATCCTGCTAAGTCGGTTTACAGAAATGCACTCACCCTTGCTATCCAATCACCCTTGATTTTTTTTTACATATGTTATTTTTGTATAAAGCTGCCTCAATTCTAAGTGATCTAGACTCCCTTTGCCTATCACTTTTTTAAGTTTGTATTTTACGACATTAAAATAAGTGGTTTTTGAATCTATAGGTCTCATTTTTGTGTTGGACAACACTTCTTTCTTCTTTTTAATGGTAGATCTGTTTTTTCAATACTTTTCTTGACTTTGGTTTTTGCCTTTAAATGATTGTCAGCATCAATTTATTCCATTTAGAATATCCTACAACTATAATACTTAAAAGAGATTGCATCTGTCCATAGCATTCCATTCCTTCTCTATATAAACAGTGATTAAGTGTATGTATGTATTGCATTTTTAGAAAAAAACCAAACCAATAAACTATCTTTCATTTTCCTCAAGATTTAAATGAACACTGGGGATGGTCATGCTGGAGACTCAGACTTGTGGGGGGAGGGGGAAAAGGGCATTTATTGAAACCTGAAAATCTGTACCCCCATAATATGCTGAAATAAAAAAATTAAAAAATAAATTAATTAATAAAAAAATGAACAGACAGCTGTTCATTCATATGTCCCAATTTCTTAAAAAACACAAAATATTTGTTTTCCCTCTTGCAAAACTATTTAAGAGCCAATTAAACTATGAAATAGAAATTTTAATGTGCTTATATCTTCCAGAGCAAACCTAAACTGGTGTAATTGTATGTGCACAATAATGCTAGTCTAAAGAGTGCTTATAGCTTGAGAGAAAGGCATAAAGATTTACTTAAATAATTGTTGTACTATGGATTTTTCCTCCTACAACTGTATGTTTTTTGGCCACTTGAGTCTTTTTGTTTATATTGACAGAAAGTTGAAATCTTTAGAAGTTTAGGAAATTAAGGTTACAGATTACTTTGGGCTACCTCAAACATACATTGCATCATTGTTCACTTCAGCAATAGACTTAGTAGTGATGGGAGGTGGGTAGGGGTAGAAGTATATAGAAGGTAATTTTGAAGATAATTCATTATAAATTATTTTTCCCTAGTCTTTCATAGATGAATTAGAACTGATTTTGATAAAAATATTTAAGAAATATATAGAAATGCATCTAAAGCTATTGGAGAAGATGGAAGCATATATAAATTCATTTGAATTGTGTTTTACTTTTTGGTGTATGAATTTATGGCAAACAATGTAATTTGTGGCTTTTTCATTTCTTTATAAAAATATTTGGAAAATAAAATGTTTAATGTTAGAAATTCTATACTTGAAAGAAAACTCATTTATCAGTGGCTTTATGAAGCAAAGTAAAAAACAAACATGGAAAGTATAAAAACATTTGTGTTTGTTTTGTCATAATAGCTCCCTGCCAATTATGTTCTCTTTATCTATGTGAAAGCTTTCTGATATTTTATTGTCCCCTTACATTTTGTTAAATAGACATTACTTTTGAAAATTAGATAGTGTCTTGTCTAGGGGTTAGTTAATTATACCACATTTTTCAAATTTTTATATTAGGTATATATTACAAGAAATTACAGTAGTACTATTTTGGTTGATTTGTATGTTTTCAGGCCTTGAAATAAATCTTAATTGATACAGAAAAAAGAAATGATTCACTCTAAATGGACATATATATGATAAAGTAAGAATAGCAAAATGTTAATGGTAGAATCTAAGTGTGAGTACATGCATTTACACTAAAAAATTTTTTTCAACTGTATGTTTGAAATTTTTCCTGATAAAATGTTGGAGAGAAAAATATCATCTCTGGGAATCAAATATACTAGATAAGCCACCAGTTCTGAGAGAAAATGACAATGAAAACTGGGGTATAAGCTAAACAAACTTGGGGAACAAGCATGCATTGGTCTCCTTGTTACTTTACTGGTATGGAAGTTCTGCTACAGAGTCCCTGCAATCCCAGAACATGCAACCAAAGACAATCGCAATGGCCAGATATAGGTTAGTGTTTCCCACCATCAGCGGCTTGAAAGACAGTGGAGAGATTTCTATTCCTTTTTTTTTTTTGAGACAGTCCCACTTTGTTTACCAGGCTAGAGTGCCACAGCGTCAGCCTTGCTCACAGCAACCTCAAACTCCTGGGCTCAAGCCATCCTCCTGCCTCAGCCTCCCAAGTAGCTGGGACTACAGGCATGCGCCACCATGCCCGGCTAATGTTTTCTGTATATTTTTAGCTGTCCAATTAACTTCTTTCTATTTTTGGTAGAGACGGGGTCTCACTCTTGCTCAGGCTGGTCTTGAACTCCAGAGCTTAAACGATCCACCCACTTCGGAACTCCCAGAGTGTTAGGATTACAGGCGTGAGCCACCGCGTCAGGCCGAGATTTCTATTTCTTTCCCAGGAGCAAAGGCCCTTGTGCTAAGGGAAGCACGCTAGGTGTCTGTAAGCTGGCCAGCAGAGCAGATGGTGTGCAGTAACCTGGATCAAAGGAGAAATCTCTTTCCACTGGATTCAGCAGTGACCATTGGAAGCACATATATAAAAAATATATGAATTCAATACATGAAAACACTTTAAATGTTTCGACTTCTATCCCGCTGAAACCAGTGCATCATGAAGACCTGGAAGTAGGTCCAAGTCATCCATCTAACATGAACAAGGTTCTGAATTCCTGGCATAGAGCCACTTAGCAGTGCTAGTGCTTTTGTCTTTGCCTAGCCAGAGGAGAGGCGAGCTCTTCAGCAACTGATAAGTGCATTTCTGCTACTTAGGACCCACTTCTCTCTGTTATGATAAATGGACGTGTGCAAAGCTGACATCTGAGCACTGCTCTCCACTGAGCTCTCTGCAGAGGAGGAGTAAATCCTGAGGAATGCCAAGGTTGCACAGGTTGCTGGGAAGTCAGCCAGCCATTTAACCCTGTCTTTCTTAGTGCCCTGTAATAAAATAGTATGACAGTGATCCTGGCTTCCCTTTCCCGGCTGACTCACTGAAAGCATGATCCTAATTTTTAGGATCACATCACATGACTCTTTTTAAAAAGTGAAATTATAATGTGCCATCTTAAATCTGGGTTGTTGTAATATCCTCTTAACACATTTTCCTCCTCTGGTCACATCCCTCACACTGAAACTGACCCATGAGCACATTACTGCTAAATAAATCTTCCGAAAATGACTCTAATGTCATTCCTATCCTTGACAAACAACAGCCCTTCTGTTCAGTCCCCTGCCCTGGCATTCAAAGTCTTTCTCAGTGTGGCAGCAGGCTACCTTCCTGACCGTGGCCTCCTGGCACACAGACTAACTCTGTTCTGTCAAATTATGCATTTTCAATCTTTATTCCTCCATTTATCCATCCATCCATCTGTTTACTCAACATTTATTATATGCCCACTATATGACAGCAAATAATTTTAAAAATGAACAAAATATTTCACTGCCCTTAAAAAGATCCCAACGGAGGGGGACTACATGCAAACTACTGATTATAATATTATCTACTAAATACTATCACAGAGATGTAAACAAATACCCTAGAACTGAAAAGGAGGCTAATATTAGCAGCCCTCTCCCCCCCTCCAGAACCTTATGCTATTCAAATCCTCACCACCCTCCACACCCTACTTGTAGCTCTCCTGCATACTTTTGCACCCCAGCTTGCAACACTCTCTTTTCCTCCTCTCTGAAAACGTTTATGGTATATACCAGTGCTCGAGACTCTAAATATTATGATAAATCATCAAGGACTGCTTTGTAACATTTCTCACACTGTCTTATTGATTATTTAGCTTGTCATGTGTATAACCTATGTCCAACTAAACTCCAAGCTCCTTGAAGACAAGGTCCCTGTATTATCCCTTTCAATGCAATAGCCTTGGAAATGGGAAACAAGGTGATAGCCCCTTCAGAAACTAGTTGGGCCTGGGATTTGGTTTCACCTTATTTACAAGGTAATAAGTTAGTCTGTTACTATTTCATGGATGGTAGCAGAAGACATGAGAGCCATGGCTCAGCAAGCAGCATAAATATCAATGAGTTCCCTTTTGTACTTAATTCCCATGGTCCTGCTGGATGCTGCACATGCAGTGGGTTTACATCACAGCTGGGGAATGCCGTCATTTTTATGGCAGACAATAAGTAAGCCCCCTCCTTGTCCAAAACAGAGATATTACCTCCTTCTCCAAGGTTGCAAACACACCCTGAGAGATGGCCAAGATGGAGAGCAGTCAGGTCCTTGCATTCTGGCATACACTATGTATTAGTTTCCCAGGGCTGCCACAAACTGGGGGCCTTAAAACAGCAGAAATTTACTGTTTACAGTTCTAGAGGTTAGAAGTCCAAAAGCAAGGTGTTGGCAGGGCCATACACCTTCTGAAGCTTGTAGGGTGTAATCAACTCTTGCACCTTCCTGGTTTCCAGAGGTTTGCCAGCAAGTGTTGGTGCTCCTTGGCCTACAGCTGCAGCACTTCAGTCTCTGCCTTTATCATCACATGGCATTCTCCCCTCATGTGTCTCTGTGTCCCTTATCTTCTAAGGACACCAGCCATATTGGACTAAGGGCCTGCTTTACCCTAGCATGACCTCAACCAATTACACCTGCAACAACCCTATATCCAAATAAGGTCACATGCTAGGCTAGTAGAAGGTAGGACTTCAACATATCTTTCTTGGGAGACACAATTAAACCCATAACACCCAGCATGGCCTGTAACAGGATGAGAGACCCTTGAAGGATTGTCTCTCTCAACAGAGTAAACTTGCTTCTAATAGAGAGCACTGAACAAATTCTAGAGACTTGTCATATTCTGGGACAGCTGCAGATGATATTTTTACCATTTTATCCCATTATGTGTATCCCATTGATACCATTTTACATGTTATCCTGAAACCCCACCTATTTGCCCCTGGGTGGCAGGGAGGGGAGGATGGTGCAGTATGACTCAGCCATGGCTCGGGAGGAGCCATTAGTGCATCATCCCTGGTCAGCCACATGAATCCCAAGGGGCCAATGTTCAGAGAAGATTATCCTGCTATTATGCTAGACCGGTAATGGGAGAATGAGGGTAGAGGTAGACAGCTAATGCCTCATTTCTTTCTGGTTCAATGGATCAACTAAAAAGATCTCTTTCTCTTCTTAATTGCCTGGTATAAGTGCTCAGTGCAGTATAAACACGTGGCTGGGCTAAGGGATGCTGGGGTGAACTAGTTCAAGAGACATTCTACTTCACATACCTCATCAGACAAAACTAGGAGGCCCAGACTGCCCAAGTTGGGAAACAGCACTCTCACAGAAAGCTGTCATTATACTGAGCTAGCGGAGCATCTGGCTCACGGCAGGAGCTGAAGCTGATTTATGTTTGCTGAAGGAATGGATCTGCTGTGCTAAAAAATATTGTCTTCGGAAATTATACAAAGGTCACTAGATTACAAAAGGACATATTTTTAAAAACCAACTTTAAAAATCAGATTAGTCAGAATGACCAGATAAGATTGGGAAAATGATAGAATGATGGAAAAATGAAAACAATTACAATAGAAAGGATGAAATAAAGCAAATGAATCAAAATGAACTTGGCGCCAAGAAGTATGGAGAAAAAATGAGGAATAAAAATGAGTGGGGGAGAAAACAAATGGATAGGAACAATTAAATAATTTAAAATGTGTATTCCATGGTTTAAATTGGCCTAGAGAGTATCTCATTTCTTAGCAGTCAAAATTTGAGTCCTGCACTGCCTGGCAGAGTTAGCTTCTCCACCAAAGTCACCTCAGTCACTTGTTTAATGCTCCCAACTTCTCTGGTGTTTATCACCTTGTCATACCAACTCTTCCTAGACTATGTGCATATTATGGAATGTGAAATAATACTATTCCATTGTTTGCTCATCCCCAATGAAAGACACCAATGGCCTTGATAAAATTTAATAATGGCAATGAGAGATGCCTGAGCATATGTTGTGATAATTTCAATCAAAAGCTCGGCTGCTTGGGAGCATAGCTAAAATCCCAATAAAAGTAGTAGTGATGTGGTAAAACAGAAATCCTACCCCCTCCCCACCAAATAGAATTACTTCGGAATTAAATTAGACCTTTTCTATTAAAAATGGTTTTGGCTTTTCAACATTTCCTACTCTAATGAGAAGTTATATAGTGCTGGAACAGTCGGTATTTTTTTTCAATTTGCAACCATAGGCTCAGTTTTGTTCCAGCCAATATATACAATGTCTGTGTGTGGTTTGTGTAACATTAGCTACTACTAAATTATTTTTTATTAATTTCCACTGGCATGTCTATTTGAGTAGGCTTACCTAAAACTTCAGGGTGTCTGAGATAGGTGTTTATTTGCCAGAGGGTCTCCTGGCTGTCACACCGTTATTTATCTCATTTGAGAATTCTAAAATACTGTTGGTTAAATGGATGGGCCTAGCCACAGGGTGCAGGATCCTCCAGTGGAATTTCACAGCTTCCCCAACAGGCTAAGCACCTCTGACTTCCTGAGGGTGTGTGCCAGCATCCTCTCACTTTCTCTTCAAGCATGAAGGGCATATGAGTGGATGTCTTTGCTAAGTGGTCATTCAGTGCATCAATTTCCTCCAGTGGACTGGAAAGAGTTTTACCTTAAACGGTATTTTTTCACTTCTTTAGAAGCTAAATTTCACTAGAAGTCCTTGATAGCGCCCGCCCACAGTTAGCCAAGCTGCCAAATTCCCTGCTCAGAAATATAGACTCTACAGACTCACTGATAAAATGCCTCAGTGTTTTAGCAAACCAGTGGAGGATGGAATCTGTCCAGAGGGCTGGTATCAGACTATGAGAGTCACTGTTTTACACAGTAATCCAAAATCGTGAGGCATGACTGCATAGTTGGGGGTTTTGCTTCCCGACTCTTTTTATGATCAACTACATGAACTGACAGAGACTCTGTTCCTTACAATACCCTGAGGGCAGCATGGTGCCTGACATAGAGCACCACCGCTACGGCACTCACTCTAGCCTGGGCAACAAAGCGAGACCCTGTCTCAGGAAAAAAAAAAAAAGAATCATATGCTAAACTTGCAAATGCAGAACAAGCTACTTTGAATATTGGTTATTTGTATACACAAGGGTCATCTGAACTCAGGAAAGAATTAAATGCATCTTTTGAGCTGGGTCCAGAGAACCGCACATATCTGTGCTTTCCTGAATTACAAACAGGTGAGCTCGTCACTGCATTCCTACGGGGGAGAAATTAAGTGCTAATCACTTATGTATCCCCCAGATCCTGGCATTGCATCTAGGATGTAGAAGGCAGTATTGCATAGTGGAATTTATAAGGCTTTGGGATCATAATGTTCAGGGTTCAAATCCCAATTCTCCCTCTTACTAGCTGTGGGACCCTAACAATCCTTTAATCTCTCTAATCCTCACTTTCCTTATCTGGAAAACTGTACAAATATTCATCTTGCAGGGTTGGTGTAAGCATTAAAAGAGATGGATTATGTAGAGTCTTTGACACTTAGTATGTGCTAAATAAATATCTGTTGTGGTTTGAATACATGTGTCCCTCCAAAATTCATATGTTAGAACTTAAACCCCAAGGTGATGGTATTAAGAGGGGGGGCCTTTGGGAAGTGATTAGGCCATAAAGGCTCTACCCTCGTGAATGGGATTAACGCTTTTACAAAAAAGGCTGCAGGGAGCTGATTAGGGCTTCCATTTCTTCTGTCATGTGAGGACACAGTGTTCAGTTCATCGCCTCTGGAGGAGGCAGCAGCAAGGTACCACCTTGGAAATACAGAGTAAGCCTTTACCAGACCCCAAGTCTGCTGCTTCCTTGATCTCAGACTTCTCAGCCTCCAGAACTGTGAGAAATAAATTTTTATTATTTATAAGATACCCAGTCTATGGTATTTTGTTACAGCAGCACAAATGGACTAAGACACTATCTCTTGAGTGAAATATATGTAGGTCATTATTTTTCTTTTTAGTTTGTTCCAAAATGGGATTTCTTCTCAAGCAGAGTTTTTCATTTTTCATTTTGCAATTTCTGTGAGCTGAGCTCATCCCATCATAAGACTGATGTGATATTTTCCCAAATAATTATTGATCCAAGAATGTGGAACCACATGGATCTTTAACTTTACCCTACAGAAGGCCATTCAATATCTATTTCAATAACATAAAGGTCAGTAGGACAGTACTTGCACTAAACTCATTTGGACCATAGTGAGATTTATCCTTGTCCTTCCAAATAGCTTTACTTTCTCAGCTTAGGGCTATAAAATTTGACATATTTATTTTGAGAATATATTATAGGCTCACACCCATATCAGATCTTTAATTTTTCCCAATGATAAATCAATTAACCATGTTTCACTTTAGCTCTTTTGCCTAAGACATTCAAGTTGAATTCTGGAAATAATAATTTCTGTTCTGGTGCCATATTTTTCAATAATTTTTACCAGCTAATCTTTCTGTCATTAGCAACCATGTCTACTTCCTCATTATTAATAAGCATGAATTGCTCACAGATTTAATGTGCTCTGTGGCAGAAACGAAAAATGCTAGGATTTATGGCAAAATACCCAACCATCATAAAGTCCCTTTGCAGCTGCCCAGTAAAAACATCAAGTCACACTAACATCCTAATAAGCAGACGGTGTCTTTCAAAATATTCACATTTAAAAAAATGCTAATGCTAATGTGAGTTTAGAGAAATGGCCACATATACATTGGAGTAAGGCTGTGAGGCTGTCAATTCACAGGTAGTGTGGATGTTAATTTGACAATACCAATAAAAAATGGTTATTTAGCATCTAGGAAATTATCCTAAGGTAATTATTGCAAAGATATATCTACAAGGATGTTTCTTATAGCATTCATTATAATAATGAAATTTGAAAACATTCTAAAATCCAACAATAAAGGATTAATTCAATGAAAGATTATACATCCATTCAATGGATTTTCAGTAAAAAATTATTCATTCATTCATTTCCATGTAGAAGAACTTTCTTGTAGAAAGGAGAACATTTCTCTTGTGATCTTGTTGGGATACACACATGAATCATATCTTCCTGTTTCCTGAGAAGATATTTACCCTCACCTCTTCTATGAAGCTTTAATGGTGGATAGGTTGTAGCTGAGAGAACTAGTTTACCACCAATGGATCATAAAGATGAAGATATCCTAAACATGTTATGCTGATTACATATGCATTTTCATATGCCAGAATAAAATGCACTAATTGTGGAGAGTGGTAATCCTGGAGCATGGAATTAAAGTGGGTTATTCACATTCCCTGAATTGTTTGAATATTTTATAAAGTTTTATCAAGAGAAAATGTCGTTTTGAAATTTTGAAAAAGGGAAAATTATCATGCTGGCCCATTGCACAAATACCTCGAAGCTAGAGTGATAATCAATAAATTAAGTATACTAAACATTTCTAAGACCTACGTTATTAATGAAACTGTAGCAAGATAATAAAATGGGTACAAACCAACATCTGGAATCATTGTGTGCTTTCCAAGGAGCGTTGCACCAGAGACCCATCTATTATGGATTATGTCACAATGGCTTATTGTAACACAAGGCAATTTGACTTAATCATATATGGAAGAAAGGAGTAAGAAAGGAGTAATGTTTAAAAATATGCAATTATCTTTCATTTGTTGGGTGTACATGTTGACAAAGAGTTGTTTTGACATGAAAATTCCCATTTTTCCAATTTACAGCACATTAGAGAAAGATTGGGCACCAGAGACCCAGAAGAATCCTACTCAATTGGCCCCCGAGCCAGTGGTTTTAATGGCACAGTAGGTGTATTAGTGAAGAGACACAAGGTTGTCTATTCTATTCTAAATTCTGAAGAATGGTTATTCAGAATTTGTGCTCCTTCAATATAGTTTCATTTATTTTACCTTTTCTTGTTAATTAATGATTCATTCTATGAATACAAGATTTTATTTCTTTTCTTACTAGATGTATCACTTTTTTTTTTCCTTATTTCTACTGGTAGGAAAGAATACAATGAATTGATAGTTCTAAGGCTTATTTGCCCTATTAATGTTTCTATCCATGAAAAGAAATCTTAAAAACCTATCTATCTTAGGGAGATCTCAATCTCAGGCAATATTCTAGAGTTTGAGGGTTTGGACCCTTTTTGTGACTTTAGGAGAATATGCTTCATTGCTTATGACTCTTGGCTAATGAAAAAAACTGTATAAATGTCCGCATTAGACCCAGGGTCTGGCTTGCAGGAGAAATATGCAAAGAAGTGAAAACTAGTCACTCATTCAACCATCTATCCACCCATCTGTTCAACAAAACCATACATCCACCCATTTGTCCATACATCAGCTATTTCTGAGTACCTATACAGGAGCTCCTCAAGAACTGATGCTTTCTCTTGTTCATTGCTATGCCCTCTATAGGTCTAGCATAATAAGCACAAAATGCATACTCAAAATAATATTTGGGGCTCAATGACCTTGTTCTTGAACTCATAGCTTTAGGCTCTCAGCGAGGGCAAAACTATTCCTAAACTTTCTACTGCAATGCCAAGGTAAGCATTATAATCTTGCAAGAGCTTCTTCATAGTTAACCTGTATTTCTACAACTACAGTTTAAGCTTAATTTCATCCTGCCGGCCTTTGAATGAAAGAGAAACCAGCCTGGCCTGCAATGTCCCTAAGACAAAGAATGAACTTTACACTTTAAGACACAAGACTAATTTCTTTATTAAGTGCATTCTATACGTTAAGGAGGGAGATTTTTGGCAAATAAATAAATAAATAGTCAAACAAACGGAGACTTTAGGGCAAAAGGAGCTCAGGAAGAGGAAAGTGGAGTCTTTGCATAGTTCTAAATGAACAGAAGGTGGCAGCGTAGGCAACGTGGATTCTCAGCAGAAATGCAGCACTTGCAAAAACCAGGACAGGAGGCTTTGAGAAAGAGAAGGTTAGAGGTGACTAACTATTTCTTTTTCATAGACACCATGGTGTGGAACACTTGTCCTCTCTTGCGGGCGAGGGAGGTGTCTCACATGATCTGCCTGGGTGTCCCATACCCGGTCATGCCTGCCTGGGAGGCGCCCTTGTTGCTACCCATCTGCAGGCCTATCACGCTCTGTCCCTGGCGAAGCTGCTCCTCGGAAAATCCTCTCCGATTCTGCTGGGCTTTCCTGGATGGGGAGTGAGATGGAATGATGTCATTATGACAGTTTTCCAACGCTTCTCAAAATATGCAGTTAGGCAGAGTCTACTGGGGTGGGGGGTGGGGGGCAGTCACCAAAGAGAACCATCCCTACCCTGAGCCATGGCCCTACCATGATGCATGGGCTTTTTATCCATTAGAAACCAAGATGTGTTCCCGAATTTCCAGCAAAGAGAACATACCAATGGCTACCTCTCTGGGGAACTCTCAGCTTTCCTCCCCACTTTCCTCTTCCCCCACCAATTTAAGCCATCTCAGTTTGCTTCTTATCATCCTTTCTCTCACAATTACCCCAACCCTTGTGAAAAATAAAATCAGCTCTACTTACAAAGCATGTCATTAATCCCATTCCACCCTTCCCTGTATAGGGCCAAGGATTAATGTTCCATTTTAGAGCTGAGGCATCTAGGAGTTAATGAGGGAAAATTGCCTCCTCTAGATTAGAGGTCAGCAAACTTTGGTAAAGAACCAGAAAGAAAATAATTTTGGCTTTGCATATTATAGAATATGGTAGGTTGCTAATAATGCTGAGACTAAAACCAGGAGAAGAAAAAGGTGATCAGGGAAATGAATAATTAATTATCTATTATAAAGTGTTCTTTTCTCTTCATCTATCACTAAGATATCTAGTTCAAGCTTCCTGCCTCCCCCTCATACCTTATAAAAAAAATCACTTTAGGAAAAAGCCCTTTACTGAGATAACCATATAATTTATCATCCAGACCAGGATACTTTTGATATTGAAAGAGGGTGCTATAAATAAATACATTGGGAAAACAGGTATTAACCAGAACTGTGCCAGGCAAACAGGATGTATTTACCCTTCATTAAGGGCAAACAGAAAAAGAAAGATGATAAGAAAGGAAGGAAGGAAGGAAGGAAGGAAGGAAGGAAGGAAGGAAGGAAGGAAGGAAGGAAGGAAGGAAGGAAGACTCAGAGCTGCACTTGGGCCATGATAAAACCAAGTTCAGATATCAAGCCACCTCTCAGAAAGGCCATCCAATCCTACTGAGCCATAGGAGAAATGGAACCTGGGCAGAGCTGGAGGATCCAGGTATCCAGTAGGAAAGGCCCAACCATTTCTGCCCTGGGAGGGATGTTGACCTAAATGGTAGCATCAGTTTTTCCTTGTTTTGGGGGACTCGGTTGTGAGGCCAGGAGGGACTCTGTACATCAGTAGCCTCTGTGGAGCTCCAAGGCTTCAAACCATCCCTCTGGTTAAAATCATCTTCTGGTGCAGGAGAAAGGGAGGGGACTTTTACCTGTGAAACCAGGATGGCTCTCCCCGATAACAACCATCGTCCTTGGTGACTGCAACACTGCCTAGAGCCATCAGGGTCCTCTGCACGGCTGCCATGTCCTTCCCTGGAAGCCAACAAAGAGATTGGAGCCAAGTGCATGCCAGAGCCAAGGAGTTCTGGGAGAAGACAGCTGGACACCCAGGAGGGAAGTTCTGATGGAAGGCTGCCGGTGACCACGCTCAAGGGGAGGTTCTATCAAACACCTGCCAAAATAGCCCTAGGACAACATCCCCAAACTTCTCTGAAAGGAATGAAAGATAACCTAGTTAATTATTCTCTATATGCTACATACCAGATACCCAGTTTCTAATCCACTCATAGTTGCTGTATGAATAAAATATTCCAAACACTTGGCAGCTCAGATATAGGTAGGTAGAGGACTTTGCCTTGGTGGGTTCTACAATCTGTAGCAAAGGGAGGTCATGTGGATTTGCTGGCCTAGGGGTCTGTAGGAAAGGACTGTCCTGAGGACTGTGGAGAGAAAAGGAAACCAGAGAGAAGTTGGTGGGTTGGAATAATTCTGTGCCCAACCCCAGGTGGCTTCTCTTTTTCCCTTTATCTGGGTTAAAAGGGTCTAAAATCATCCATGTGCATCAAATTGCATATTCACTTGGCTCTTTGGCCAGAGGCCTGGCAAATGAAAAACAGCAAATTGACACAGAAGGCACTCAACGTGACACAAGTGACAGGCCCCTTATTTTGTGCTGCTTGAAAGGAGCTAAATGGAGACAATAAATTAACTGGCTTGTGTGTGAGAGCGAGGAGGGCAAGGCAGAGAGAGATGCGTGGTGTGGCCCCGGCACAGCGGGATGGGAGGGCATTGTTACCTGAAAAGCCCAGTGACCCTTAACCCACAGGGAACACAACTGGGCCCTGCAAGTCAGCCCACGCCTCCCATCCTTTCTCCTTTCCTCCTTCCGGTTGGCTGGCATGTCCTGGACTGAGAAAGATGCTACTGTGTGGGTAGCCTGCAATTTAGAACCAGATCAAAGGCATCAGCGTGGAGTACAAATGCTACAAGCCACAGGGTTAAAAGGGAAGGCAACACTCAGCTTGACGGGATCTGTGAAAGCTAAGGGCAAATATTAAAGGCTCTCTCTAGACCTGGTAAACCATCTGCAGTTTCTCCGGCCTGGCTGCTGTGGCTCCGTCACTGGGGAATACAGAATTACAGGGGAAAGGCAGATGGAAAGTGAGAATGGAGTATGAGCTGTAATAAAGTCAACAATTAAGGCCTTCAGAGGAAGTCCAGTTCAGGATATCCATTTATTCAAAGCAAAGAGAGAGAGGGCGCGGCGAGCAGATCCTTCCCTCACCCCTCTCCTCTGCCCCCACCTTCCACGTCAACCACAGAGTGGTGATCGCCTGGGTCCGAGGCCCTGTGGGGTCGGTTGATGGATATAAGGATGAAATGCTCTCAGTGGAGAATGCCCCAGACTCAAGGAACAGCTGGGCTGGTGAAGAATGGAGTCTTTGGGCAGCAGACGGAAGGGGAGGGCATAAGGAATACTGAGATTAAGAGAGAGGAAACACAGAGATGCTTGTTAGAATGACTCCTCTCTCCCACAGATGAAAGCATTTCTGTAATTGTCACTGTTTAACAGGATACTTTTTTAAAACATAGAAGTGAAGTGATGATACCCTGAAGACTCATTCTGGGAAGAGATAAGGAGAAGGTTTTCTCTGAAGCAGTGAGCCAGTAAAGAGAGCCGAGAGCAATGATTAAGCACATGAAGGCGTAGATTAGGGTATATCACTCATCTCTGCTCTGAACAAAGAGGGCAGAGGAAGTCTGTTTCCGGTGGTTGGAAAGAGCTGGTCTGATATGCCCAGGATCCGGAAAAATGTAGAGCCTGACACCCAGCAGCTCAGCCACAGATACTGCCCAAGGAGCACTGGGTGAAGGAGCAAGCTTTGTTAAACCATAGAACCAGTCTGCTTCCCAAGCGGCTAGCTAATGTATATGTTGCCACATGAACCCAGAAAGAACAGAGAGAACTAAGTTGCAGGCAAGGGTAAGATGTCCAGGGACCCAGAACTATCAATACAACCCCACCCTCATCCAGGAGAGTGGAAAAGGATGTGAGTGCACAATTGAGGTAGAGGCCACTAGGAGCTTTATTTGACAGGAACAAATTGGAATTTTTTTCCTTAAGAAACATCCCAAAGCAAGAGATGTAACATAAATTATATGCTAGACACTTTATTACATGTGATGTCAACCCCATGGAATTGGGATCATTTCTCCCCATGTATGCATGGAAAAACTAATTCAAGGAGGTTAATCAATATGTCCAGAGTCAACTAACAAGGAAACCCAAGCCCAGCTCCAGCTCAGGCCTGCCAGGATGAAAGCCCATGAACAGTCCACTACGCCACTCTGCCATCTCTGAGGAGCCTCACTGCAGGCTGGGAGGGGAAGCGTGCTCCTCGGGACTGGTGGAAGGAGTTGGAGTGGCTGCTTCAGTGCCAGGTCACAGGGAATGCACTGGGGCAATAAACCCGGGGTGCAGGTTTAGGTCCCAGTGGGATCAAGGGCACCAACTCTAAAAGGCCATATGTCTTGGAGTGTTTTGTCTGGAATAATTTTTCTATGTCTTCATCCAAATAAGATTAAAGCAAAGAAAAGCAGCTGGGGCCTCCCCATCAGTGTGCTGACTAAATTAGTTACTGTCAAGATTCTAAATAATGAATGTTATGACCAGACCTTATGTAACCAGTTCTTGTCTAGCTTGTTTTCTTGTCACGTCTGGTATGTTCCCTGATTGAGGTTCCTAGTGAAGAACACTAGTATTCTTGGGGTGACCACATGGACAGAGGGCCTTTTATCACCCTCCCCTCTCTTGCTTTGCCAGTTCAGAAAAGCAGATCAAGGGGCATGTGGAAGGGACAGAGGCCACTCATGGAAGCTGATTCCTGTAACTGTGGCTCAAAAGTTCAATGGATAAAGGAGCAATGGGGTTAAGGAAGGTCTGTGAAGTGCACCAGGATCATATAACAACAGCTAAACCGCTGTATTACAACCAGGTATAACATCTGCCTAGTGATGAAGCCTACAAAATAGTGCAAGTATTAAAAATGGCCATATCCAGCCTGCTCCAGAGCAGGGCTTCCCAAGATTCTTGGATTATTTATGGGAGTTGAGTGCAGGACGCCTCTTTAAAAATGTGAGTTTGGAGGGCATTCTCCTAAGAGACTGATTCAGCAAGTCCTGGGAGTCCATATTTTTAATAATTTATATCAGGTGATTTATACCATCAGACAATAACATGAGTTTCACCTGGTGACTTCCAAACTAAACTGATCATCAAGATTACCTGACAGGCCGGGCGCGGTGGCTCAAGCCTGTAATCCTAGCTCTTTGGGAGGCCGAGGTGGGCGGATCGTTTGAGCTCAGGAGTTCGAGACCAGCCTGAGCAAGAGCGAGACCCCATCTCTACTATAAACAGAAAGAAATTAATTGGCCAACTAAAATATATATAGAAAAAAAATTAGCCGGGCATGGTGGCGCATGCCTGTAGTCCCAGCTACTTGGGAGGCTGAGGCAGAGGAATTGCTTGAGCCCAGGAGTTTGAGGTTGCTGTGAGCTAGGCTGACGCCACGGCACTCACTCTAGCCTGGGCAATAAAGTGAGACTCTGTCTCAAAAAAAAAAAAAAAAAAAAAGATTACCTGAGAATCTTAAATATTCAGATTCTGGGGCAATCTCCTAAGATGATTCTGATGTAGCCAGACAGCAGGCGCTACTCTAAAGCTTTGGTTTTCAATTTTTAAAAACATTTCAAAGTCTGGCATGTGGTAAGTAGTAAATAATATTTGTTTGTTAAGCAGTAACTCCTTCCTTCAGAGATATCTTCCACAAAGTCAGAACGTTAAACCAAAAATTAGAAGGGCTCTGATCCAAGTTGAGAGTCAGCCCAGAGGCCCGGCAGCTTGGATTGCTTTGCTCCCTGAAAGCCACTTGGAGCTCTTCAAGTCAGGTTGAAAACCACTGCTCCAAGCCATTCGTCCAAGAAAATGAAAAATAAAATGGTCCTAAAAGAAGGACTGAGTAGGTGTTGGGAATTTTCTAGATGCAAGGATAGCAGAAATGAGACTGAGTCCTGGTGGTGATCTAAGGATGGACCATTGACCGTAAGAAGGAAAGTGACACAGCTCAATTTACACTAACAGCTCAGAACTGCAATCAGACTACCTGGACTCTTCCAACCCTCTATCATGGGAGGAAGCTAATATTAGACTTGACGTTTTAAGAAGAGTTGGCGCAATCTAAAAATCATACACACTGTATGATTCCAACTTTATGACATTCTAGAAAAGGCGAAACTACAGAAAGAATAAAAGATCAGTGGTTGCCAGGGGTTGAGAGTGAGGAAGGATGAATAGGCAGAGCACAGAGGATTTTGAGAGCAGTGAAACTACTCTGTGTGATACTACAATAATGGACACATGTCATTGTACATTTGTTCAAATTCATAGAATGTACAATGAGTGAACCCTAATGTAAATGATGGATTTTGGGTGATGATGTGTCAATGCAGGTTGATCAATTGCAACACATATATCCCTATGATAGGGCATGTTGACAATGGGGGAGGCTATGCAAGTGTGGGGGGCAGAGGGCATAAGGGAAATCTCTGTACCTTTCTCTCAATTTTGCTATGACCCTAAAACTTCTTGAAAAAAACAGTCTTAAAAAAAGAAAAGGAGCTGGTGGCATGGTAGCTTTCTCTGTCTCACCTGATGAGGGAGAAACGTCAGAGGGTAGCTTGGGTTTGCTCTGTGGGTTTTATGAATTTTTGTTGCTTGCTTTTCTGTCTTGAATAAAAACAAAACAAAATAAAATTCTGTAAGGCAGTGGTTCTCAAAGTGGGGTTCCCAGAACAGCAGAAGCAGCATGGCCTGTGAATTGATAAGAAATAGAAATTCCTGGGCCTCACTTCATATTTAATGCCTCAGAAACTCTGTGATTTGGGCTCAGCATTCTGTGTTTTAACAAGACTACCAGGAGATTCTGAAGGCGATCCAAGTTCCTGGTATGCAGGAACTTGAAAGCCACTGCTAAAGGAAAAACCCACAGAATACACTAGTCAGCAGGCACTTGGAGTAAATGTAGTGAAGGCTGCTCTGATAGAAAAGGAGGCTTCGGCCGGGCGCTGTGGCTCACGCCTGTAATCCTAGCTCTCTGGGAGGCCGAGATGGGCGGATCGTTTGAGCTCAGGAGTTCGAGACCAGCCTGAGCAAGAGCGAGACCCATCTCTACTATAAATAGAAAGAAATTAATTGGCCAACTAATATATATAGAAAAAATTAGCCGGGCATGGTGGCACATGCCTGTAGTCCCAGCTACTTGGGAGGCTGAGGCAGCGGGATTGCTTGAGCCCAGGAGTTTGAGGTTGCTGTGAGTTAGGCTGACACCACGGCACTCACTCTAGCCTGGGCAATAAAGTGAGACTCTGTCTCAAA
>VSMD01122656.1:0-15076 GCA_008750895.1 Mirza zaza
CCCGCGCAGGGGGCCAGCCACATGCACTACTTTCGTTCACCTTCACAAGGACACGCGAGGCCCGAACCCCTGGGCCACTTTACTAGGCTGGTTAAGCAATGGCCGGGCTCACAACACACGCGGAGCAAGGCCTCAATGCCAGGCCTACGGGGCTCCGAAGTCCTCAGTGATTTCCAGCGCCCAGACCCGGCTTTCAGAGCACACCGTCGGCTCGAGATCGAACTTCTGCAGGGGCCTAAATACTGAGTTGAGGGGCCCGCCATGTCCTCCTCCACCGACCCCAGCGCGTGCTGCCTTCTCGGACCTCCGCCATCAACCGAAGCGCTCGAGAAGCACCAGCTGGTTGTGCCCATTTCCCAGGGATGGCAGCGCTTGCCGCGCGTGCGCACTGGCTCACCTTCCAAACCCTCAGGGCGCAGGCGCCCAAGGGTCCAGAGGCGCCCTGGGGGGCCTGGAGACTCGGTACCGGGGGGGAAGGGAGGGAGGCGGTGGGACCGTAGGGGGAGGTAAGGAGAGGGCAGAAAGGGAATGGAATGGGGAAGGAGGAGGTGGGACAGGGATTGCGACTATGGAAAAGCCAGTAATTTACATTTTTAAGATATTTGTGGAGATAAAATTTCTTTTTTGAGGTAAAATTCACGTAACAAAATTCATGATTTAAAAAGATACAATTCAGTAGTGGGATAGCGCCTGTTTATAGCCACTGCACTCCAGCCTGGGCAACATGGCAAGATCCTGCCTCTTATTTTTAAAAATACTAATAATGAAAATATACAATTCAATAGCATTTGATACATTCACGGTGTTGTGCAACCGTCAAACTACCTGATCCATAACATTTCCGTAATCATCAAGAGAGACCCCTCTATCCATTTATAGTCACTCCCCACTTCCTCCTCCTCTGGCCCCAGGCAACCACCAATCTACAGATTTGCCCTCTCTGGACATCTCACATAAAGTAAATCATACAACATGTGACCTTTGAAATCTGGTTTCTTTCACTTAGCGTGATGTTTTTAAGGCTCACCCATGTTGTAGTGTGTGTCTGTGCCTCACTTCTTTTCATCACTGCACAGCATTCTGTTGTATGAATATACCACATTTGTTTATCCATCAGTTGCTGAACATTTTGGTTGTCTCTATTAGTAATTTATATTTATTGAGAGTTTATTTTATTTATTTTTTTGAGACAGGGTCTCGCTCTGTCACGCTAGAGTGCATTGCCATCATCACAGCTCACTGCAACCTCAAACTCCTGGGCTGAAAGGATCCTCTGCAGTAGCAGGGGCTACAGGTGAGTGCCACCATGCCCAATTAATTTTTCTTTTTTTTGTAGGGATGTTTTCTCACTCTTGTTCAGGCTGGTGTCGAACTCCTGGCCTCAAGAAATCTTCCCACTAGGATTATAGGCATGAGCCACCCTTCCTGGCTACTGAGAATTTATTCTGTGGCAGGCAGCACCTGGCTAAGTTATTCATCCCATTTCACAGATAAGGAGATACGGACTGGCGAGAACTGGCCCAAGATAAAGAGCTAGAAAATGGGGAGCTGAGAGTTGAACTCAGACATTTGGACTTCAGAGGTGATAGATTCACATAATAGAACATTACAAAGACACAAAAGGGTGTTCCATGGAAATTCACCATCGTTTATACCCTTATGTGTATGTATCAGAATTTATTGAACTCTTTGTCCCACTGTGTTTAAATGTCACTTTTGTGGTATACTGAATTCCTGTGTGCATTTGCATTACTCTTTTCAGAACTATCCTGATTTTTTTTTTTTTTTTTTTTTTGCCTATCTTTTATGTGTGTCATTTCTTTGGAATCCTTTCTATCATCTTGTTTTGAATTTTTAAAATTTCTTCTTTGTTTTGTTTCTTTTAAGGCATTATTCATTCTGTTCATTCACCCGTGTGTTCTCTTTTTTATACAAATTTATGGGGTACATGTGAAATTTTGTTATGTCTATATAATGGGTAGTGATCAAGTCGGGGTATTTAGGGTGTCCAACACACAAGTACACTGTATTTTTGTTAAGTATAGTCACCCTACTCAGCCAGCACACATTGAATTTATTCCTTCTATCCTATTGTATGTTTGCGCCCTGTATCCCACTTCCCTTCATGTGGAGGACAGGGGAGGGGCAATCCCCAGGCCCCTGGAGGAGCGCTTGGTGAGGGGCAGTAGCAGCTACGCTCAGGCTTTGGCAGTGGAGAGGGTAGGGCCCAGCTTAGTGGCCAAAGCCTGGGCTGGTAGGTGGGGAACATGTGTCCCTCTCACACCTCAGTCCTGGTGGGGCTCACCCTTCAGCCATCCCCAGGTGCAGGAGCCCCTGCCCAGCTCATGACCAAGTCCCAGTGGCACCTTACACCCTGCTTTCACTCACTTCTTGGCCCAGGCACCTACAACTCACACCTCACTCACTTCTTATCCCCGGCTGTAAGAGGACTCCCAGCCTGTGCCCCAATCCCAGCAGCAATTGCCTTAGCTTCCATAAACCTCAGTCCCGGTCCCACTGGGCCCCAGGTCAGAGTGTACTTTGTCAAAGGCTAGATTTGAATATGACGGCCTTGCTATAGCTGTTTAGATCTCAGAATGAGTGTGGGACCCTGTGTGAGCTTTTTTACCCCACAGTCTCTTGGCTGCTTCTTATGTTAGTTTCAGAGCTTGGGAGGGTCAAGGGGCTGTCCCCTAGCCAGGATGGCATGACTCCACCGTGGGGATATGGCCACTGGCAGTCTCCCATTCACACTTTCCCTGCGCTGCAGAGTCACTCCTGGCTCCCAGCTGGTCCTGGCCAAGCAGCTTCCTCTCTTCCTTCTCCTTCCCCGATACTGGGGTTTCCTGTCCCTTCTCTGTTGGATTTCAGTGTTCAATCGTTGATAATGTATTTGAAGTGCAACAGTCTATAGAAGATTTCAGTTCTTCTAAGTGGAGGAGGTAGGCATGAAATGCTTCTAATCAGCCACCTTGAAGCCCCTCTAGTATTCTTTTCAGTGTTCATTTCTGAAATTTTTTAGTTTTAATTCTGTTCTGAGTTCTATCATATAACCTAATTTTGATTTATATTGCTTTTTCATCTTCTTTTATTGTGGTAAAATATGCATACCATTAAATTTATCATTGTAACCATGTCTAAGTGTACAATTCAGTGTCATTACGTAGACTCGCCATGTTGTTCGACCGTTACCACTCTCCATCTCCAGAACTTTCTCATCATCCCAAACAAAAACTCTGTACAGTACTCACCGAGTAATAACTCCTCATCTCTTCTCCATGTTCTTTCATCTGTTTCCCTGTTTTTCCTAATGTCTCATAGCTAGTTTTGAAATAACAGGTTACTGGTTTGATCTGTTTGGTGGGCCTGTCTTTTCTGACTCTCTCTGGTGGTCTTAGAGGATGCTATTCTGCTCCTCATTCTCTTTTTTTCCTATAATATGGGATTTGTTCTCAATCATTTTCTGTTTTATTTAGGTAAAATTAGTTTTTCTGCACTTTGAAAAGGAGATGCATTTGAAGATAGCTTTTCTAAGTTCATAAAACACCTCTTCTGCTTGTGTTTTCCTTTAACATAGTATTTAGAAATATATTGTCTTGCTATCTGGGATTCCATGTCTGTTCCCCACCTGAGTTTTCTTCTTTGTGTCTATTGTTCCTCCCAGCAATTTCTCTTCTGTGTGTGGCCCCTTCCTGGAAAGGAGCTCTGGCTGCTCAGTGTCAACAGTCTAGAGGGTAGACTCTCCCAGCTTCAGATTCTATCACAGGCCTGGTGCACTTACTCAATTCGGGACTGGGCAAAGCCTCTAAGATTCAGCTGCTGTCTCAAACTGGCCCACAGAGCTTTCCAGTGAACACCTGCTGGCACTTCGAAGGCCTCCTGTCTGCTACTCCCTCCTGTGCAGATGCTGATACCAGGCAGGTCTGGTGCCCGTGGTGATAGTTTTTGCCCCCCTCTCTTGTTCTGAGATTCATAGGGAAAATTTTCTCCTCTGGATTTGTGGAAAATGCTACTCATGTGTAATTGGTTTTATTTGATCTATTTCCCTGAGAAGATTTGGGGAGGTTTAAAAACTACACTGCTGCTTCCAACTTTATGAAATCCTGCTCAACCTTTTGACATAATTATTTTAAATGTGAGGGTCTTACAGTTTTAAGTTCCATGAAGCAGAGCTCCATTTGCCCCAAACTAGTTAAACCTGAGTCAGAGGAGGCTTTCAGAGTCCCCTGTGTCTAACACAGCACCTCATGTCTGTGTTTGTTCAATCCACATTTTAGGTAAGAAGTCAAAACACAACAGCCTAAACAGCTCATGGGTGGAGAGACATTTGTCTACTATTACAGGTGAAATAGGCTGGGCAGGTGGAGAGTTTGGAGGCAGGACCTGGTCAGAAATGTGTATGTTTTCTGTCTTTTCCTTCTTCTTTCTGTCTGCCTCTCTGTTTTTTCAGAGACAGGATCTCACTCTATTGTCCAGGCAGTGTACAGTGGTGTAATCAAAGCTCACTGCACCTTTGAACTGCTGGACTCCAGTGATCCTCTAGTCTCAGCTTTCCCAAGTAGCTGGAACTACAGACATGCACCACAACACTGGCTATTTTTGTAGAGACAGAGACTCTACAAAAGAGTCTCTACAGAGACTCTCTACAGAGACTCTACAAAAATAGAGACTCTCTATTTTTGTAGAGACAGCATCTGGCTATGTTGCCCAAGCTAGTCTGAAACTCCTGGCCTCAAGCAATCCTCCTTTCTCAGTCTCCCAAAGTGTGGATTACAGGCATGAACTACTGCACTTGGCCTTTGTCTTCTCTCTGTATTTACTTTTTCCAAATACCCACAAATTGTATCTTCAATCTCTGCTTCTCTCCCTGCAAAAACCTGGTCTATGCAGTTTTCTTATCTCAGTCAATAAGGTCATTTTTTCCAGTTGCTCAAGCCACAAACCTTTGAAGTCATTTCACTCCTTTCCTCCCCTCCCAATTGCACACCTAAAATTTCGGCAAGGTTCATCTGCCCTATCCTCATAGTGCATCTAGAGCTTGACTACTTCTAACCACATTCCTCCATTTTCACTCTGGTCCAAGCTTTCATCATTTTCACTCTGGTCCAAGCTTTCCTGCCTAGATTATTGCAATATCCTTCGCACCCAGAGGTTCCAAATCTTTCTAGATTCACCAATCCCTTGTTGTCTGACTCCTAAGCCAAGATGCTTAAAATACTTAAACTACAAAATACTTAACAGTCTTTATTAAGTAGTTAGGTGCCAACCATTGAATAAATATTTATAATGTAGTTGGCTGGGTAATGGCCACACAAAGAGAACAAGTCTATTGATCCCTGGAACCTGTAAATGTTACCTTATTTGGAAAAAGGATCTTTGGATTTGATAAAACTAAAGATATTGACATGGAGAGATTATCCTGGATTATTGGGTGAGTCCTAAACACAATCCCATAATTACATATGTCCTTACAAAATAGAGGCAGATGGAGATTTAATGCAGACAGAAGAGATGAAGGCAATGACCACAGAGGCAAAGACTGGAGTAATATAGCCACCATCCAAGGAATGCTGGCAGCCACCAGAAGCTGGAAGGGCAGGAATGAAATCTTCCTAAGACCTGCAAAGGGAGTGCATTCTCTGTCAACACCTTAATTGTTACCCAGTGGTACCAATTTCAGACTTCTGATGTTTAGAACTGTGAAAGTAAATTTCTGGGTTTTTGTTGTGGCCCGTTTATAGGACAGAGGATGAACACAGAACACAAAACAAAAATGCAGAACACAAAGAAAAATGCGGACACACATATAGACAGTTGACTCAAGTAATAATATACCAGGTCGGTTTTATTTTTATACTCTAAAAAATTAAAGTTAGTTCCTTATACGTAACCACCCAGGCATTTTAGCAATGCCCATAAATTTTGGAACACGTAGCCTTAAGGATACAGATGTCCCCTGACTCAAGGTTTCCAGGCGGTTGCTCTAGGTACCAGGCACAGATCACGGACCAAGATTAGCAAGGATGGGCAAGGCAGCCACAGGGGGCATTTCTCATCCCCAGTTTCTCTTAGGGTGACCCCCTAAGATCTTAGGCTGATCCCTGGTGGCTGTGCCTGGCTTATGTCACCCCTCCCTTGAGGGGGTCTTACCCATCATTGACTAACCAGCCATCTATGGGGGTCAAGCAGAAATCACAGGAACAATGTGTTTATTGTGTGGCCTCCAAATCCCCATTGCCGTGGGCTGGGCAGCTCTTGCTTACTTGCAGCTCAGGTCCTTTGTTATGCCTCTAGGCAACAGTCTTGTTTATCACAGGGACCTTGTCCAGAGCACATTACTTTTAAATGCTCTGGGCAGAGCACGTATATTACTAAATTTAATTCTTAAACCAGGAAAATATAATGTCAGTCCCCTACAGGTTTTTTAGCCATCATGCTTGTGGTGATTTGTTACAGCAGCCACAGGAAACCAGTACAATCCTCCCTAAGTAGCCCTTTGAAAACAATACATACAAATTAAAAGAAAATTCTGGCTGGGCACTGTCGCTCACGCCTGTAATCCTAGCACTCTGGGAGGCGGAGGCTTGTGGATCGTTTGAGCTCAGGAGTTTGAAGCCAGCCTGAGCAAGAGCAAGACCCTGTCTCTACTAAAAAATAGAAAGAAATTAGCTGGACAACTATAAATATATATAGAAAAAATTAGCCAGGCATGGTGGCACATGTCTGTAGTCCCAGCTACTCGGGAAGCTTCGGCAAGGGAATTGCTTGAGCCCAGGAGTTTGAGGTTGCTGTGAGCTAGGCTGATACCATGACACTCTAGCCTAGACAACAGAGTGAGACTCTGTCTCAAAAAAAAAAAAAAAAAAAGGCTGGGCATGGTGGCTCACGCCTGTAATCCTAGCTCTCTGGGAGGCCGAGGCAGGCGGATTGCTCTAGGTCAGGAGTTCAAAACCAGCTTGAGCAAGAGTGAGACCCCATCTCTACTATAAATAGAAAGAAATTAATTGGCTAACTAACATATCTAGAAAAAAAATTAGCCGGGCATGGTGGCACATGCCTGTAGTCCCAGTTACTTGGGAGGCTGAGGCAGGAAGATTGCTTGAGCCCAGGAGTTTGAGGTTGCTGTGAGCTAGGCTGATGCCACGGCACTCACTCTAGCCTGGGCAACAGAGTGAGACTCTGTCTCAAAAAAAAAAAGAAAAGAAAAAGAAAATTCTATTGCACTCTTTAACTACAATTACTTTCTAATGGGAGAGGTCTGCCTGCTGGGCCCTATACAACATCTCAAACCTTGGAACCAAATTGGACACTGCCACCCTCATTTCCTGTCCACATTGATTTTCAGAGGTTATTCGCTTTTTAGATGAGCTACTGGAAAAAACCCAGCTTCACAAAGACATGGCATCCTTCAAAGGATTGTAGCACAACCTGATGTGGAAACTGTGAATTACCTACTAGCTAGAAGCTCCCACAGTGTCTAACAGAAGTCAAATATTGCTATGAATCCTTCACAAATTTAAAATACCCTGCTATACATACCCAGGTTAATCTGCTCTCATTTCCTGGGGATGCTCTCTGTGCCTTTTGAACCACAGTCCAAACTGGCTTTCCTTGCCCCCTAAAATTTATCAACATGGCACCTACAATGATCCTTTTAAAACATAAGTCAGATCTTGTCACTCTTCTCAAAGCTTCCTGTGGCTTCTCATTTCTCTTAGGGTCAAACCCAATGTCCTCACAATGGCCTGTCTATATGGCCCTACCTACATCGGATGTCAGTAAACATTTTCTGTAAAGAGCCAGACAGTAAATATATTAGTGTTTGTGGGCCACATCATCTCTGCCTTACCTACTCCACCCTGCAGTTGTAGCATGAAAGTAGCCACATGGCTATGTTTCAATGAAACTTTATTTACAAAAACAGGCTGCACTGGTTTGCTGACTGTTGTTTACATGATCTACTGCTATGCTGCTCTCTTTCACTCACTCTACTCCCATCTTTCTGAGCCCCCTTCCTGTGATTTGAATATACTAGCAAGCTCCTGACTCAGGTCTTTTTTTTTTTTTTTGAGACAGAGTCTCACTGTCTTGCCTGGGCTGGAGTGCCATGGCCTCAGCCTAGCTCACAGCAACCTCAAACTCCTGGACTCAAGCAATCCTCCTGCCTCAGCCTCCCAGGTAGCAGGGACTACAGTCACCTGCCACAATGCCCTTCTAATTTTTTTCTATTTTTAGCTGTTTGGCTAATTTCTTTCTATTTATAGTAGAGACAGGGTCTCCCTTTTGCACAAGCTGGCCTCAAACTCCTGAGCTCAAGCAATCCTCCCGCCTCAGCCTCCCAGAGTGCTAGGATTACAGGCACGAGTCCACCTCACCCGGCCCATGACTCAGGTCTTTTGCAATTGCTATTATTCCCTGCCTGGAATGTTCTTCTCACCTTCTTCAAGTCTTTTCTCAAATGGTACTTTCTCATTGAAGGTTTGCCTCACCACATTATTTGAAATTGTAATCACAGACCGGGTGCGGTGGCTCATGCCTGTAATCCTAGAACTCTGGGAGGTCGAGGCGAGAGGATCCCTTGAACTCAGGAGTTCAAAACCAGCCTGTGCAAGAGCGAGACCCTGTCTCTACTAAAAATAGAAACAAATTAATTGGCCAACTAAAATATATAGAAAAGTTAGCCGGGCATGGTGGTCCATGCCTGTAGTCCCAGCTACTTGGAAGGCTGAGGCAGGAGGATTGCTTGAGCCCAGGAATTTGAGGTTGCTGTGAGCTAGGCTGAGGCCATGGCACTCTAGCTAGGACAACAGAGTGAGATTCTGTCTCAAAACAAAAAAATTTGTAATCGCCTCCCTGCAATTCTCACTTTCCTCAATCTGATTGTCTTTACCAGGACCCATTTCTCCCATAGTACTTTGAACCTTCTAATATACTAGAAAAATTACTTTGTTTTTGATTATGATAAATGTTTATAATCCATTAGTCCCTTGCCCATCACTATACTGTAAAATCCTTGAGGGCAGGGAAATTTTTGTCTGCTTTGTTCTCTAAGTGCCTAGTGCCTTAAATAGTGTCTGGCACATAGTAATGTAACAGTGAATGTCCTTAGAAAGGGGTGAAGGGGGAATGTTTTCTGTCTCTTTAAAACCTTCTCACTCTTTTCAAAAGTGAAACCTGCATCCCTGCCTCAGGCCAGTGGTCCAGAGGGACAGGAGAATGTCATTTTTTCTTTGTGCTAGGAGATGGATTAATAGAACTGCTGGGGAAGGTCACAGGGATTGTCTTCAGCACAGATGGGACAATCAGAATCATCAACTATAGTTAAATAACAATTGCCTGAAGCTGAAAACCTCCCTTTAAAAGCTCTGTATTGGTGGGGTGCGGTGGCTCACGCCTGTAATCCTAGCACTCCATGAGGCCAAGGCTGGTAGATCGCTCAAAGTCAGGAGTTCAAAACCAGCCTGAGCAAGAGTGAGAACCTGTCTCTACTAAATATAGAAAGAAATTAGTTGGCCAACTAAAAAATAGAAAAAGTTAGCTGGGCATGGTGGCACATGCCTGTAGTCCCAGCTACTCGGGAGGCTAAGGCAGGAGGATTGCCTGAGCCCAGGAGTTTGAGGTTGCTGTGAGCTAGGCTGACACCATGGCACTCACTCTAGCCTGGGAAATAAAGGGAGACTCTGTCTCAAGGAAAAAAAAAAGCTCTGTATTTCTGTTTATGATTAGGACAATGGTATTTTAGACAGGCATCTCCATCCTCCTCATTTGCCAGCAAATTTGACCTCATTCTTCAAAGTACTGAGCTTTTGTTAACAGTAAGTAATCAATAAATGGGTTTTTTGTGTTTTTTTGAGACAGAGTCTTGCTTTGTTGCCCAGGCTAGAGTGAGTGCCGTAGCGTCAGCCTCGCTCACAGCAACCTCAAACTCCTGGGCTCAAGCAATCCTGCTGCTTCAGCCTCCCAAGTAGCTGGGACTACAGGCATGCGCCACCATGCCTGGCTAATTTTTTATCTATATATTAGTTGGCCAATTAATTTGTTTCTATTTTTAGTAGAGACGGGTGTCACTCTTGCTCAGGCTGGTTTCAAACTCCTGACCTTGAGCAATCTGCCCACCTCGGCCTCCCAGAGTGCTAGGATTACAGGCATGAGCCACTGCACCCAGCCAATAAATGTTTGTTGAATGGCAGACTATGTAAATCTTTTTCAGAATATAAATGTAGCGTGGCATGCATTTTTTTATCCCTCATTTAAAGTTACAATTCCTGGTCATAACCCAATATTTTTATAAAGAAATATGCAAACCAGATATAAAATGATAAAATCCCTCACCCAAAATGTCCAATTCAAAGAGCTTTAAAGTTTCTTGTGTCATTTAACTCTTGTTGAAATTTGCAACCATGAGAATGGTACTCTTATCTAAAACAAAGGCTTTGAATTATTAGGAAATAAATGATATAACTCTACGCTAACTAGCAGGTAACAAAAGATGAAAATATGTCTGACACAAAACACATTCCTCATGTGCACATGTAACCATAAATTTTTGTAATAGACACACACTGAAAATCTTTCCAAGCATGCATCAGAACTCATTTTCCAAACCATTTTTCTTGACAATAGGAGATACCAGTCTGTAGGTGGAGCTCCCAACCATGGGTTCATCTTAATGCTACTGGTTTTATTGTAACCTTCTCAAGGGACAACTTCATCAGGTAATACCAGATGCAACCAAAAAGGGACATAATTTGAATGCACTGGTAATGCACAGACTGAATGATCCCAGTGCAATTGCTACATTTCCCTTTCTTTGAACCAGCTGATCCCACATCCTTTTCTTCCCAAGCACTTACTTTTCAAATTCTATTTGTCATTTGATATTCCCAGCGGGTTCACAGAAAAAATGTTCACAATGTGAACAATTTGTCTTTGGTGCACCTTGCATTTCTGCCTTCAGAGCACACCATTCCCTAGCAATGTTCAAGATAGGCTGTTGTAGTGTCTCCATGCATGGAACTCACCTTCTCCCACTTTGGGAATCTTGCTTATCTTTTAAAGATTTTTTCCCTTTTGATGTCTCTAACCTTCACCCATGAAAGACTTAAAAAACAAGGACTGAGGTTTATTTTTCATTGTGGTAGAACTATGCCTGACATAGATCCACGCCCATGATAGATTCTCAATAAACATTCCATTAATGAAGGCATTTCACCTTAAGGCTTTCTGCTTCTAGCTCTAACTACCTACTTACTTCTTCCAGCTCTAAAAGTGCAGGATAAGGAGTTTGGACTTTTACTCCAAGTGCCATGGGAATTCATGGGAGGATTTTTAGTCTAGGAGTGATGATATATGACTTTTGTTTTAAAAAGATTATTAGCTGCTGTTGTAAGAACACATTGTAGTAGGTAAGAATGGATGTCCTTACTGTACTCATGAGATTGCCCCTCTGGGCATGGCATTTATCACAGAAGTAACAAGTAGACAAGTGAAATTGGCCTGGAATCTTCCTTGTTTTTAGACAATCCCCCTCTAAGCTCCCCTGGGCCTGCCCACACTTTCTCTCCTCCTTCCTTCCCTCCCTCCCTTCTCCCCCTACCCCCTTCCAGCAAGGCTGGAGTGAAGTGGCTATTCATCAGCGCTGTCATAGCCTTGGTGAGATCATAGCCTTGAACTCCTAGGGTCAAGCAATCCTCCTAAGGCAGGCTCCTGAGTAGCAGGGACTACAGGTGTTCTCCACATGCCGTGCTTCAGTCGGTGTTGCTGTACCCCCATGCTACATATCAGGTTAAGAATTTCACTGTATAGGAATCTTTTCCTGCTTCCCATGAATGAGGGGGTAGGAATGAGCATGCAGGAATGCAGGAGACAGGACACTGGACCCTACAGAGGGCCTGAAGGAGGCTGCTATGGACAGGAAAAGTAGTCATGGCCAGGCATGGGCACCAGGACGAAAGAGAACCTCAATTCCTACCAGGTGAGCTGCTGAAGCCTATTTGCTGACTAACACCTCCAATGCTTAGCCTCCAACCTTTGGGACTCAGGTAGGTAGAATATTCTCCTCAGTTACACCAAGCAACTTATGTAGCCTTACAAAACTTGTATATACAAAGTTGTTCCGTTTTCAAGTATTCTGGTTAAGCAAGAAATGAGGAATGTCAAATTTTTCCTTGGCCAGGCTTTTCTTGTTGTTTCTGGTTCCTAAAAAGCTAAGAGTGCTGACCCTTGCCCCAGATGCCAAAAACTCTGGTGAATATTTACAAATTCCCTCCCTAAAAGGACTAGATACTTCTTCCTGTATCTCCCCTTTAGCCGTTATGTTAAGAACTGCTAGCAACTGAGCATGTCTACTTTTGAATATCAGAAACAGCCTCAGTGTAGAGACTGTTGTGTTTATGATTAAGCACACCCCTCTTATGTGTGTCTCACTCACAGCTCTTTAAAGTCCTCTCGTCATGATCTTAATACTTAGGATGTTTGTAAATGTACATGAGCAGCCAAGGTTGTGAAGCTGGGTGGTGAGGGACTGCTGCTGGGTGGGAGGGGCCTTCAGTTGTACAGATGTTTAACTTTCCACTATTAGGACAGTGCAGGGCTGCATGAGTGCCGGGGAATTGTGACAAGCTGTTTTCTCCTTTGGCAGATGAGGAATGAATTTACCATTACTCATGTTCTCATCCCCAAGCAAAGTGCTGGATCTGATTACTTTAACACAAAGAACGAAGAACTTTTCCTCATACAGGATCAGCATGGCCAGGTGTGGTGGCATACAGTAGTAATCCTAGCACTGTGGGAGACCAAGCGAGGACTGTTTGAGCTCAGGAGTTCGAGGCCAGCCTGAGCAAAAGCGAGACCCTGTCTCTACTAAAAGTAGAAAAAAAATTTGCCAGGCAACAAACAACATAAAAAAATTCACCAGGCATGGTGGCACATGCCTGTAGTCCCAGCTACTCGGGAGGCTGAGGCAGGAGGATCATTTGAGCTCAGGAGTTTGAGTTGCTGTGAGCTAGGCTGATGGCAGGGCACTGTAGCTTAGGCAATGGAGAGAGACTTTCTCAAAAAATGAAAAAGGATCAGCAGGGTCTGATTACACTGGGCTGGATACATGTAAGCAATTCTGTGCTCTCTGAGTGTTAGTCTCCCTTTCTTTCATTGTGTTGTAAACACGCTGCTTCTTTCTTTCCTTCCTTCCTTTTCTTTCTTTCTTCCTTACTCTCCTTTCTTTCTTATAATTTATGTTTTAGAGATGGGATCTCTTTCTGTTGCCCAGGGTAGAGTGCATTGACACAATCACAGCTCACTGCAACCTTGAATTCCTGGGCTCAAGCCATCTTCCCACCTCAGCCTCCCAAGCTGGGACTACAGGTGCACACCACCACACCCAGATAATTTTTTAAATAATTATTTTGTGGAGACAGGGTTACACTATGTTGCTTAGGCTGGTCTCAAACTCCTGGCCTCAAGTGATCCTTCTGCTCTGGTCTACCAAAGTGCTGAGATTACAGGTGTCAGCTACTGCGCCCAGAAAATTTTAAATGAACCAAGGAAGTTAATTCAGATACTGGCATCTAATCTTTCTTAAAGCAGCATATACTTTTATATAAACCAGAAGGTCTTCCAGTACACAAAATTTTCCAGGGTTTGTATATCTTGTGCAGTCTTCTGGTAATGTTCAGGTGAAATACCATTCCTTCCCTAAAAACTACTTCTTAATTTTTCTTTCTATTCCTTTCAACTCTTTACTATTATAGATGGAGCTACTTTTCATGTTGTGTGGCAAAGTTACACATACAGTGGCTTATTCCTGGATTTGGGAAGATTACACATACTTGTATGCCAGAATTTGGGAAATACTGACCTGGGAGGCAGTCCCATGTGCCTTCTGTCCTTTCTTCCATTAAATTACATTAACATTGACTAATTTGCCTATTCTTGTGTAGGTACCTCCCTCTTGGTACTAGATGACAAAAAGAAAACTTGTTCTTTATGTGCCAGAGTATAAAAATATGAGTAAGATATGACTTTAGCCTCATAAAATAGACAATAATTTCACATGAGGGAGAATATGCCAAGGGCCTCAAGAGGTGCCAATATGGCACTGTGGAATCCAGAGGAAAGAGGGATCATACCTGATGTGGTTTAGTAGAATTTTGGCCAAGAGACAGTTCCACATGGAAGAGATATCATAGGGAATAGGCAAACTATGTTTCTGGAGCACTGAGTGGTCCAGTTTGCTGTGATTTATGGTGCATTATCAGGTATATACATTGGAGCCATATTCTGGAGAGTTTGTGGTAGACAAGCAGAATGAGTGTGCTTTCTTTTTTTAATTTTATAATTCCATACACATGAAGCATAGATAGGACAAGAGTGGCGAGAGATGGGGCTGGAGAAGTAGAGAGGATCCCTGCCCATGGAGAGGGCTTGAGAGTACAGGCGGTGATAAGGAATTTGAATTCTTAAAACAATGTTTTTTTTTTGAAACAGGGTTTCACTCTGTTGCCCAGGCTAGAGTGCTGTGGGGTCAGCCTAGCTCACAGCAACCTCAAACTTCTGGGCTCAAGCAATCCTTCTGCCTCAGTCTCCCGAGTAGCTGGGACTACAGGCATGTGCCACCATGCCTGCCTAATTTTTTCTATATATTTTAGTTGGCCAATTAATTTCTTTCTTTTCTTAGTAGAGACGGGGTCTCGCTCTTGCTCAGGATGCTTTCGAACTCCTGACCTTGAGTGATCCACCTGCCTCGGCCTCCCAGAGTTCTGGAATTACAGGCGTGAGCCACCGTGCCTAGCCAAAACAATGTTTTTGAACAATGCTTATGAGCAATATTCTGTTTACAACTGGGTTTCAATTTTTTTTCTTTTATTTATTTAATTTTTTTTTTTTTTTTTTTTTGAGACAGAGTCTCACTTTATTGCCCAGGCTAGAGTGAGTGCCGTGGCATCAGCCTAGCTCACAGCAACCTCAAACTCCTGGGCTCAAGCAATCCTGCTGCCTCAGCCTCCCAAGTAGCTGGGACTACAGGCATGTGCCACCATGCCCGGCTAATTTTTTTTTCTATATATATTAGTTGGCCAAT